>BDUI01000766.1:60146-71856 GCA_002335545.1 Apodemus speciosus
CTGCTTCCTGACCTGCTTGAGTTCCAGTCCCGACTTCCTTTGGTGATGAACAGCAATTTGGAAGTGTGGCTTACCTAATTAGCATAACCAATCAAAATGAACCAACTCATCCTAAAACAGGGTTTCCCCTTTTACCTTTAGAAACTGACATTTGCCTATAGACCACATTTGGCTATCCACTCTCTATCCAGAGGCAGACTTATCTTGCCCCCTCGCTGGGACAAATTCCCCTCTCCCCTCTCCCTTGGCCCCCTCTCCTTCTCCCTCTATCCCTTGTCTTTCTCTTATTCTCTGCCCTTTTTCTGTCTGGCGCAAATAAATCTCCTTAGGCTGAGAACTTGGTCTTGGAATGTCTTGTGCCCACATGGGTCCCTTCAGTCAACAGTGTTAGGTCTTCTGCTGCCTTCTTGAAGGCATCACACTACCTCAGAAATCCCCCTTTGCAGCCTTCTGCAATGCATTCTCAGGGTCTACTCCAGAATGGATTCTGTCCTGTAACCCATCAAATATTTGCTTCTCTAAGACTCCCTCTTGTCTTGTTTCTCTACATGTCTTATAAAACTGTTTCCATCTACATCCAGGTAATTCAATAAAAAGGTTAATAACATCTTTTGACATAGTTGGAGATTTACATATGATTATAATAAACAAGACAAAGAGAACTTGCATATGCATTCAGTTTTACCAATGGTAGTATCTTGTAGAATTATAATTTGTCACAAGGGGCCACAGGTAACACAGTCAAGATGCACCTGGTTACTTCTAGACCCCAACTCTACTTCTTCCTTATCTCAGGACAGTCCTCCATTCATTCACCATTTCATCACAGTTTTGGGATGTCTAGAATRTTATATAAATAGAATTATCTGAAATGTACTGTCTGTTTTATTTTTATTTTTACTTTTTTTTAACTATACTCTGATGCTCTGGAGAGTCAATTCAAGCTGTTGTTTTCAAAGCTGTGCCTTTAGATTGACAAATACCATTCCACACTCTGAGCGTAGCGCAGTCTGCTCAGCCATTCCTCTGTTGAAGGGCATCCAGATTCCTTAAGGCCTTTGACTACTAGGTATAAAGCTCCTGTGAACAACTCACGTCAGGAGTTCATGAATCCAAGCTTTCCTTTCTCAGATAAATGGCCAAGGCTGCAACCCTTGGGTTATAGGTGGCTGTATATTGCTGTTGATTTCAAGAAGCTGAAGACAAATAGTTTTTCAGAAATAAAAATAATGTGCCAAAATGATGACACACGCTTCTGCCAGAAAGTGTGAGCAATTCACTTTCTCCACATTCTTCTCATTTTTTTACTCGTATGGTTAAGTGTACTCTATTTGTAGGTTTCATCTGCATACGGAAAAATAATGTGTTTATTGATTATCTTCATATACTTAGTCATGAAATGCCTCTTAATATCTTTGTTTTCTAATTATACCATTTGATTTTTTTAACTATTAAAATTTGAGCATGCTTCCATATTCTTCACGCTGATTGTTTATTGTCTATATCACCTTCGATGTTCATTTCCCAGACTTTTGATTGTCTTTGGATCCTTTTCACATTGGTTTTTGCCAATGTTAATAGCATGCTTAATTCCAGAAATGATGTGCCTAGCCCTCAGTCCCAAAACTTTCTCTTATTTTTTATGACAGTTTTATAGCTTTGTGCATTATACTTTTGGTTTGTGTTTGTTTTTAAGCATGAAGTTTAGATCAAAGTTTATATGTATGTCTGTGGCTACCCAATTGTATCAAAGGATATCTTTTGTCCTTTGGATTGATTTCACAATATCATCAAGAAACAATTTTCCAGCTGCTGTCAACTGGGCAGGTGTGTTTCACTGTTGCAAATTCTATTCCATTGGCCAATATGTGTCTCCTTATGCTGGTGCCCAGCGATAGCAGCCTTCTGTGAGATAAAGGCGCCGCCATGCAGCCTGGTAAGACTCGATGTCTAGGTGTGCAAGTAGAATTGAAATCATTAGTTCTTCTAAAAATATTTGGCTAGAAGAGATTGATTTTGATTTTGTTTTAAAAATATTTTATTTCATTTGGTTTGGGGGTAGAATAGTTTTTATTTGTTTGTTTTTCTTTTATTTTATGTGGTCAGAATCTGTTGATATTTCTGTATCTCTAATGTCTTTGGGTCCGTATCTAGAACTTATGAGACAAGGGGAAGTCAGGAAACTTATAACTATGTTATTTCTAGGGACTTGACATGGCTGGGTGGTATGCCTGTCATTTTCAGCAACTTTAGTGTGATTCATTGGATAACATAAGGAAAGACAGCATCTAGCCCACAAGACTTTACCTCCAGCCTAGATCTTTTGTCTAAGGTCCTGAAACACATGTTGTACAGTCTTGGCCATCAGTTTTGGTAAGTCTCCAAGGTGGGTCCATTGTTACTTGGATGCAAATGTCTGAATGATGGTCTTCAGTCTTCCTGTCACACAAGGAAGAGAAGCTGAACTTCATGACACTACTGCTTTTTCCTGTTCCGAGTCATCACCTTTCTCCTTTATAATTTTGGAACCTGTTTTAAGACTTCTCWCTTCTCTGGATCTGTATGCTACAACCCTTACCCTAGTATAAAATTATTTCATATGAAATCAAAATTTCTACAAAGAATCTCATCTGCCCAAATGTACCCTTCTTATCTCTTCATACTGCAGACAGAAAAGCTTTTAACATTATTGTTATCACTTAATACATTTGAATTTTTTTGTGGGGAAGAAATAGGACAGACAGGGTCTCATGTTTGCCAGGCTGGCTGCAAACTTACTATGTAGCCAAGAAGACCTTAGGTTCCTGATCCTCCACCTCACTAGTTCTGGGATTACTGGCATGTCCCACCACAATCACATTCATAACATCCTGGACATGAAACTCAAGACTTTGCATATGACAGGCAAATATTCTAGCAGCTGAGCTGTATCCCCAGACCACAACACAATGCTTTTGAAAGCTCTTTCATTTCACCTTCAGGTCTCGTATATTATAGAGCAGAGGCTCAGCAGATGCCTACTGATGGTTAGCTGTAGTGCTCTGGCATTTGTGGGCACACCTCTTAGRTATGAGCACAGAACAAACAGCAGCAGATCCTCAATGAGTGAATCCACAGTGCAGCAAACACTGGCAAAGCTTCTGACAGTGACAGTACACTAATGCTTTGTTCAGAACAGCTCTATAGCTGACATAAACATAACAGTAAATGTCAAATATGAATTACCCAACATTCCTTATATCAAATAAATTTATCTCCTCAGTAATTACTATCTTCTTATAATGTATTCTTACATTTCCAAGGGTATCAGCATTTTTAAATCACCAGGCCACTCCTTACATCTGCTTGAAATCAGGAAAACACTCTCAGCATTTTTACCAAACGCTAGCTTTGGAGAAAGGCTAGTCATACGTTTATATAAAAGTTACATTTGGAAACACAAAGAAAGAATCACAACAAGCTTACTCTGTGGTCTTACCACATAAATGTTAAATTATCATCAGCTAGTCACTATGTAGGGCACTTTTATTTTATTTGTTGTTTGTAGCAGAATATCATCAACATATTGTTTCAGATTCAGAGACTATGTAAAGGAAGGAGAAATGCTTCCTTTTTTCCTGAAAACCATGCAATTCATTTGTCTTTGGTTTGTTTGTTTGTTTGTTTGTTTGTTTGTTTGTTTTTCTTTTTAAAGTCATAAGACTTTCAGCAAGGAACAGGTTATATTAAGGAATATGTCTTTTAAAAATTTAACATTTTATTTATGTTGTACACATATGTGTACCAGGGTACACAAGGAAAACTCAGAGGACAAGTCGTTCAAGTGAACTCACTTGAACGACTTGTCCTCTGAGTTTTCTCCCATTACATGGTTCTTGGGGTTCTAACTCAGATAATCAGGCTTGGTGACAAGTGCCTTTATCCAGTGAGCAMTCTTTCCAGCCCTGGGAAGATTTATTACAGGTAAAACACTTTAATCTTTATGGCTAGGTCAGTGTTATAGCATCAGAGAAGAGCAAGTGAGAGAGAAAGGAAGAGAAGAGGAGAAAACACACACACACATGTTCACATGCATAAACAAATACACATGTGCACACATACATGCACACACACATACACACACAGTCTATGATCTAGAATTAAGTTCACTTTTCAGTCAATTCACAAACCACAGCACAGCTAAAACTTCTGTAATGTACCAGATAGATTCATTGTTGTATCTAACACTCCCTTTTAATTACAGAAGAGTTCTAGTGCAACTCTTATTTTTATAAAATTTACCAAAAGTAAACAAAGATGTGTAAAGATGGAGGCTTTTATTTTGTTGGGCTCCCAGACCATTTCAACTGTGATGTTTACATAGCGAAATCTGTTTCTTCAAAATTGGTGTTAGTTTACATTTTTCTCTCATTTGGATGTTTCTTTCAGGTACTTGAATTTGTGTGTGTGGGTTTTCTGCACCTGGTTTCTCATAGCAGTTGCCAGGGACAAAAGAGGTGTCGTTTCATGGAACCACAAAAAGTTTCTAAGAAAAATAATTTTGGYCAATTGTAGTTTTATCAGCTGAAAAGAGAAAAGTGTATCTGTCGCATTAAAAAAAGTTCTGGAATTTATAATATTTTATATTTTTTCWAAAACTATTTCCAAAGTTCAATTCATAGTTTAAAAAGTATAAGATAGGAAAAAAACTTGTAGTTTTGTTTCTGATTATAGAAGTCTAAGATATTCCTAAAACTTTCCAAAAATTTGGTGCATAAGGTACTTTTCTTTTGCTGTAATAAAATACAGGACAAAGAGCAACTTAAAGAATAATAAGGGTTTGCTATGGCTCCAGAGAGATAAAATCCCTTGTTTCTGAAAGGCGAAAGGCGTGGCAGGCTCAAGGTGCAGGAAGATGGCTAATCACATTTACATACAAACACAAAGCAGAGAGGGGGAGGGGGAGGGGAGAAGGAGCGAGAAAGTAAGATGTGGGGGAGGGCTCTGAGCTCTCAAGGCCCACCCCAGTAGTCCCTCCGTCTGTCCAGGCTCTACTTTCTGAAGGTTCTCCAAATGGCATCATGAACCGAACCGGGGACCATGTGACCTACGGGGCATATTTATTCATCAAATGACCACAATTAGCAATAGTGAAAACTGCAACAGTACATGATCTAAGAAATGTATAATGAAATAACAGGCCCATGTAAAGACCCATGCATCCAAGCAGTGTATGGTGATAAAACCAGGATTAAATTTAATGTTAAAGTAAAAAGTGGAAATTGATGCCATTTTAAAGTGAGAAGACAGAAGGAGGCTTAGTTGTGATAAGGCTCATCTCGGAAAACACTCGTGGCTGTTTGAAGACTCACAGTAATATACAACGGTGATATCTAAAATGTATCGAGTGCTTGCCATGTAATAAGTTTCTGCCATTTAAGCTGTGAGGTCCTCTCAGCAGTATCAATAAGCAAGTGTTTCCAGCCCATTTGATAAAGAATGAAATTTAGGACTGGAGCTGGTAAGTTTTCCAACAAGGGCAAGATCTACTGATACAGAAAACCCAGACTTGAAATCTGAACGGCCCGGGCTTTGTGCCTCGAGCCTCCCCTAGCCACGGAAGCCCCTGCGTGCGCCGTGCTCTCAGTGGGTCACACTCGGCCATTTTTTCCAGACTGGCTTTCTCATGAAGTCTAGCCGCTGAGGGTTTGGCACACATTTTAAACATGAGAAAATGAACACACCGCTAGTTCAAGATCAGACCCYGTGCTTATATTTCGTGTTTCTAACATCTCTTCTCCCAGCCTTGCTGAATTACAGCCCCATAAAGTGTATCACAGGATGAGTTCGGGAAGCYGGGCAAGGCCAATAACAAAAGCAGTGATCAAAGTTTGAGGCATCCGAGCTGGCGCCTGAGAGGTTCTGCGCAGTGTGGAACTCAACCCATTTTATTGAATGTTATTGGGCAAAGAAATCAAAGTCAAGGGAACGCTTTTTTGTTATTCAGACCACTTTTGGTAATAAGCATTTATTATAAAATACAAATTTTACTATTTCACTTTGATCCCCCTCGGAGACCAGGCTAACCTGGAAGCCAACGTGTAGTCTAGGCCTGCCTCAAACTCACAGTCTGTGTAGCCATCGATGCCCTGGGATTTGCCGGTGTGAGCCACAGTGCCCAGCTTTAAAGTAACATTTTAAAACAACCCCAACCAAACACTGTTATAGAAAATGCTTGGCTGGTAACTAAAGTCTTCTTCCTCAAGAGTGCTTGCTTGCGCGGCTTTTTCATTTGATTCCCATACTTCAGAAAGGTCTAGTTAAGTCCTATCTGTGGGATTTTCTAGATCGACAATGTTTTTATTAAAACAGAAAACCCTTGTACCAGCAAAGAACACTATTCTATTCTAAAGGCTCCCTGAACTACCTCTCAATTTCTTCAGTTGTGATTTGATACAACCTTACATGAACCCGGGCTGTCAAATTTAAAACACATGTYATTCTATTTTAACCACAACGRTGTTCCCATCTAGAGCCTGCTAGAAGAATCTAGGTCAGGTTGGTGTAAAATGGCCCTCACCGATCTATCTGCTGAAATCTCATCATATAAAAATGTCCCCGCCCCTCCCCCTACCTACTTCTCTTCTCCTAGAATTGCTAAAGCTTCATTATAGGATTAGCATGGCTACTAATTTTGGAGATGGAACCTGCTTTTCCATCCTTGGGACTACAGGGGGCAGTGTGACTTGTGAGAAAACATAGTCTGCATTGTCCTGGTGTGCTCCTGCAGCGTTTTTTACTGAGTCACGTGTGAAACGAATTATGGCTACTTTCAAAAACTCCCTGTTCACTAAGCATATGACAGGGAATTGGTTACATCTGTTGCTGTTGTTTCATAAATTATCTCTTCTGAAAGAAATTGTCATTAAAATATCTCAACTTTTATCCAAATTCTCATCGGACAGAGTCACCCTTCCGAGGGAAAGAAAATAGCTTTTAAGGCTATTTTTTAAGAACTCAAGTTCTGTTTCATCACCTCCAAATGTGTCAGTAAATATACTGCCAGCAACTAGTTGGCATAACTSTAACTTGTGCTGTTCATTAGAGCCCATCTTCTTTCAGTAGATACACCGTATCCAAACGTAATTGGAAATTCAACATTTGACTCAGTATAGAGAAACACTGTAGCTAGCACACCTTATGCTTTCTCTGCTTTAGCCCAGTTATACAAAGTCCTCAGTTACTAAGTTTTTCCACTGATCTGCAATAACCCACACTAAAAAACAAAAACAAACAAAAACAAAAAAACAAAAAAACGGATTGGAAATACATTGCACAAACTTTCTAAATTAACTCTACAAACTGTCATCTTCTCATGGTTGTTTCTATTTTTTTATTTATAGGGACAGAGCCCCTTTCATTTTTACTTCAGAGATGGAGTACTTTATTACTGAGGGTGGAAAAAACACACAGCATTTTCAAGACTTCGTGGAGCTTTGCTGCAGAGCTTACAACATTGTCAGGAAACACAGCCAGTTGATCCTGAACCTTCTAGAAATGGTAAGTCACTTGGAAAAATAGAGAGCTTTGTTGGTGTCTCTTCCAGCTGCCTACTCCTCCTAACGGGTTGGAGTTCCCCTGACTCCATTTTAAAACAGTTTTTTAAAAGCAGAAAGAAGCGAGCAGGCGAACATGTTTCTTAGCAATTTACCATTAGTTCGTAGCTTTCATCGGAAGTCATCAATGGCAGCATCACTGGTGCAGTCAGAGGGGATCCCCATGCAGAGATGACTAGGGCTCCAGAAAAGTCATTTTAAAAATAACTTCTTTCRCTGCATTGTCCCCTTTTTGAAAACTGCCTCAGAATTTCTATTTGACTTACATACGATGTAAACTTCATAACACAGATGGGGCAGATTCATCCTGACTCTTTTGTCTCAATATCTGCCTTTGAACACCTGACCACTACTCATTTCATTTAATTCATTTAATATTCATATTAATATTTCATATTCATTTAATATTTCATATTAAGAAATTCAGGGTCAAGAATACAAACTCTGGAGTTGGAGAGATGGCTCACTGGTTTAAAAGCGTAAACTTCTCTTGCATAGGACCTGGAGTTCAGTTCCCAGCCTCCACCTCAGGTAGCTCACAGTTCCAACAACTGCCTGTAGCTTCAGCTCCAAGGATCTGATGCAGTCTTCTGAACTCCACAGGGACGTGCATGCAGATATGCACAAAACCACAGACACACACATGCACATTTAACTCACAACGAAATCAGTCTAAAAATGTAACTGATGAGTTAGTGAGCAGACTGTAGATTGGTGCGTTTAGTGGCATGTATTGGTGCTGCTGAGATTTGAGTCCGGGAGGATTCAGTGTTTTACTCCAGTGTCCATTGCAAAGAGATGACAAATAGTCACCTGGTTCAAGGAAAGAAGAAGCCGATAGAAATTTCTTTTAGAGAATGATGTAATGATTTCTTTAAGTGCTTACATCCATTATAGCAGTGCATGACAAATACAGGAGTGGATGCTCATAGCCATCCATTAATCTGAGCACAGAGTTCCCAGTGGAGGAGCTAGAAAAAGGACCCAAGGAGCTGAAGGGGTTTGCAGCTCCATAGGAGAAACAACAATATGTACCAACCAGTACCCCCAGAGCTCCCAGGGACTAAACCACCAACCAAAGAGTACACATGGAGGGACCCATTACTCCAGCCTCATATGTAGCAGAGGATGGCCTTGTCAGACATCAATGAGAGGAGAGGCCTTTGGTCCTGTGAAGGCTAGATGTCCCACAGAGGCATGCCAGAACAGGGAACTGGGAATGGGTAGGTTAGTGAGCAGAGGAAGGAGGGAAGGGATCTGGGTTTTCAGAGGGAAAACAAGGAAAGGGGATAACATTACATTTGAAATGTAAATAAAGAAAATATCTAAAAAAAGAATATTGAGGAAGAAAAAGATTGGGAAAAAAACCAATTGCATCCACCCACAGGAGAGTAGCATACCTACAGTTTGTCCATCTGTGTTATTTGGAGTCAAACACGACTGGCTTAGAAACTCTAATTCTGCTAGTAGGTGTTGAGGAGACAGATTTGGTGGCTGGTTCTCCCTGACTTCAAATGCCAGCTTAGCATTTAAAGGTTAAATTCTTTGGGTGCAYTTATACTTAACCTACATCCTGTTTCCTTTCAAAATGAGGACAATAACTTTTACCTTATGGAACTGATGGATAAATTGCCTAATAATAAATGCATCATATGGGCCAGGCATTATCCTAAGGTATTAATAGATTAATTTTCATAACTCTATCTCATAATTAACATAAAGGATTTATGACAGTATCTGCCATATAGTAGAGTTCAGTTAATTAATGTGATAAGATTGTTGTTAATTTAGTTTAAATACTATCAGGTTAGGGATATATTTCAGTTGGTAAATTGCCTGCCCAGCACTGCAGACAATTGACTGTGGTGCTGCTACACACTTGTAATTCCGTAATGCAGAACCTGGGAGAAAGAGGCCAGAGGGTCAGAAGTTCAAGGTCATCTTTGGTTACAAAGCAAGTTTAAATTCAGCCTGGACTACATGAAACCCTGACTCAAAAAATGATTGATCAATCAACCAACCAACCAATCAAAGCAATCAATTAAAAAGGTACTGACMAATACAGGATCATACACTCACATGTAAAATTCAAATTAGTATTGATTAAAGCTGAAGGTTCAATTTCTCAATTTTATTAATTACTTCATAATTCAGATTTTTTTGTGTGTCCTTTTGGTTTGGTTTGGTTTGGTTTGGTTCACTATTTTTTTTATTCTGTGCTAGAAATTGAGCCTACATCTCTTCTACTTAATAACATCCCCAGGCCTCAGGATCTCCAACTATAACCAGTAATTTTTCTTTATAGATCTGTGTTCTAGCTCCCAATTCTCTTAGCCTCTATTATTTTTATGGGATGTCTTAAAGTTTATAGCAAGCTGATTCTATGACAGAGAAAACTCTACAAGCACTAAATCAAAGAAAATGACTTTATTTATATAATGAACTTCTAGGCACTATCAATTCTAATGTTCTCTTAAACTGGTATGATCTTACCCATGAACTCACCCAAGATCTTACTCATGATTCCATGAGCTCTCAAGAGCCTACTATGTGCTAGAAACTATTAATGAGAGGATAAAATATAAGACCCAGAGACTTAAAATTTTAAGTTGAATAGTGACCATAAAATTTATGCATATAAGTAACTGAGGAACCCAGCATTTGTAAGTGATAATCACACTGTACTGGAGTGCACATACTAGGGTGTGTGGTTACCTTGGTTTCTGGCCAGTTCCCCTGTTTTACTCCAGTATGTATATACTGTAGTATGCAAGAGTCCTGTGTGACTCTTCAGATAAAGTCTTCAGCGGTTATTTTAGGACCACACACTGTCTAGCTAAACCCTCTTTTAAATTAAAACCAAGTTTAAATTTGTAAAAAAAAAAAAAAAAGTCTGCTTTCTACATACACATTTAATATGACTTTTTCTCCATTCCATTCTGACTCTTGTGTTGATATCTTTAAGCACAGTTCAGTGCACTACACCATGACCCAGTTACAAGTTGAGAAATGCTTGGCATGGGTCATCAAGGCTGGCTTCTGCAAATGATCAATACCCAGGATCACGAGGCACAGGCGTGCAGTGGGTTCAATGTGGAGTTAATGACCCGTCCCCAGCAGAAAGCATCTTGTTGCCAGATATCTGCTGTGCTTTGTTTCCACAAGGGAAAAGCAAACGAAAAGTAATCTATGTAATTCTCATCTTGCTTAAAAGCAACATCTGTAGGAGACCCAAGTGTGTTGCCGGCTGAGTTCACCAACATAAAAGCCTGTACTTCGTCAGCTCTTCTCCCATTAAAAAAAATCAATATCAACTATTATGGAAGACTCTCAAAGAACACAGGGACCATTCACCAGTTTCAAATGTTTATCACTCCAATTATTATATCAGAGATTTCCCAGCAGAAATCTTTCTAGATTCCCTATATGGTAAGGAAAGAGCACTGCTTTCCCTAAGTGAAGCTATTAAAATAGAGCTGGACTTAGTATCAGGAGAATAGAAACAAAACAAAACTCCTGTCTTTAAAAACACATGACTCATCCATCTAGTGTTGGCTCATATCTGTACCAGCTGCCTTCTCTCTTCCTGCTGCCCCAGATACACATATCGCCCACACACTCCATACAAAAACACGGAAATACAATTGCATTGGGTCAGACAGTTAAGTGGAAGATGCTAGATGGATAGATAGATAGATAGATAGATAGATAGATAGATAGATAGATAGATCATAGGTAGTAGATGGATGGATGGATAGATAGATAAGATAGATCATAGGTAAGTAGGTGGATGGATAGAAAGATAGATAGATAGATAGATAGATAGATAGATAGATAGATAGATAGATAGATAGATAGATCAAAGGTAGGTAGGTAGATGGATAGATAGATAGATCATAGGTAGGTAGTAAGAAAGATAGATAGACCAACAGATAGATAGACAGATAGATAGATGAGAGATAAATAGATAGGTAGATCATAGGTAGGTAGGTAGGTAGGTAGGTAGGTAGGTAGGTAGAAAGATAGATGATAGACCAACAGATAGACAGACAGATAGATGAGAGATAGATAGATAGATCATAGGTAGGTAGGTAGGTAGGTAGGTAGGTAGGTAG
>BDUI01000766.1:80900-91991 GCA_002335545.1 Apodemus speciosus
TACCTGCAGACACAATGCAGGGAACCCTGGGTCCCCTCCTTCTCCCTTTAAATCTTATGGCCAAATAGCAAGACAAGATTCCATGGCCAAATACATCCAAACATAGTCCCATGCCTTTGTAACAATTTTCTCTCCAGAACTGAGCAAAAGAACATTTTCTGATATAGATTCCTGGGTTACTTTATCATTACATTAAATTCTTTGTTTGGTGTCTTATGAATTCCCATATTGTGAACTGTTTTATTCCACAAATAAGACATCTTCATTTTCTTAGCTTAACTGCCGACGCCTACAGAGTTGGACACTCGCAAGGAACAAACAGAACTTGGAGAGAGTAACAACCAAGTCATATAACTTTTCTTAGACCCAGAAAACAAATACAAAGAGTGGCCTCAGAATTTCTTTTCTCATTGTGAAAGACCTTCGTGGKTTTTTTTTCATCCACTTATAACTCAAGTCATACCAATTTTCTGAGCCGTTGTTTATTTTTCATTTTTTTACCTGCCAGTAGAACAGCTTTTATTGTGTGTTCTGCCTGCCAAAAGAGTGCCAGCCACACTCGGGATGATGTGTGCGAGCTCAGTTGCTGCTCTAGATTTCTGCAATAGGAATGTCTCTGGCAATCTTCCTAATTTGCCTGATATCAAGTCGGTATAAACTTAGCTGTTGAGTAATAAAAAATGGTATCTGGAATTTTCTGGAATACTATGAGACTAAATGTTGAATGCATTGGAAAAGTATAATGCACCCACTTAAATGGAACAAAAATCACAGGTGACAAAAGGAGTGTCCCAGGTGACAGTGGCTTACAATAGCTATCACCTACATAACTACTCTGTGCTTGAGGTGACAGACAGCAGACATCCTGGGCCTGTGTAATTCACACGGAGGTTTATTCTAGAGACTTAATGACAGCATGAAAATAACTTACCAACTTCAAATACATCTTTTCATATTTTAAAGGCTTGTACAACTTCCATTATAATGCCATCAATTGCTGTCGAGTCTTCTCCATTGTTGTGCGATGTATCTTCCTATTAATTTCAGTGCCATCAKTAAAGCTAGGGGCATTGAGGGTGTGGTTCAATGCGGAGACCATCAGCCTTCCCCTGGGTTCTCCGTTCTATTTACTCAGATCTGACCAGTTTATACACGGTGACTCCATGAGAAAGTCGAATGCTAAGCTTCTCATGGTTAAGGCCAACGTGTCTGAGATTCTTGTCTGTACTCAGTCGGGAGCCTCTGGTGACCTTTCCTCATGACTTGCCACCCCTGTGGCATTCATTCTGGAGACCGGGAACTTCAATCTGGAAAAGAGCAAGGACATTTAAGAAGATTTTCAATGTTTGCTGCAAGATCGTGTCTTCTATACATGACAGGAATATCTACAGCCTGGAAATCTCAGCAAAACGCTTACCTAAACAGGACATACACATGAGAATGCCAACTGACATGCTCATGTGCACAGGAGCATTCCCAGAAGCTTATCCTAGAGGAGGCCGAGGCGACTAATGGTTACTGAAGAGAAAAAAATCAGTCTTCTTCAGGCGTAAGTCCTGATACATTATACAATTGCAAGAGGTTGGCCCTGAACACCTATAAGCAACACTAAACAAGCTCAGTACAGTATGTGTGTGTATGTATGTGTATGTGTGTGTATGAGTACACATATGTGTGTATGTATATGTATGTGTATGTATATATGTATATGTGTGTATGTGTGCATATGTATGTGTATGTATGTATGTTACAATAATAAGTAAAGAATAAAAGGCCATGAACTTGGAAAGGAACAAGACTTTGGGGAAAAGAATTAGAATGGGAAAAGTGATGTAATCACAGAGCTAACTCATATATGAATATCTAAAAGAAAATTAAATGAGATTTTTAAATTAAATTCTAAATGACAGGTGGGGAGTAAGAAGTAAGAGAAGGAGGACGAGGAAGTGGAGAGAGAAAGAGGAGGGGGAGCCAGCTGAGCTGCAGCAGCTACAGCCCTAGCTGCTCTAATCCCCCCGTGATAGCATCCTTTTTTCTTTCTCTTATTAAACTGATAAAATTTATTTTAAAATATACAGCTCAGTATTGACATTTCTTTTAAGTCATCAAAATAATTTGTAATAGTTAAGTGCCTCTTAAATATGCATGATATCTTCTGAAGCTAAAAGTAATATGCACTCAACCAGTTTTTAAAATCTGTTTAGAACATTAAACATGACAGAAGTAGAAAAAAATTCTCTTGTGAAGTCCTCTGTGAAAGAAAATTGTGGCATGTTCCTGATTAGACAGAAACAATTCCATCACAGCATAACTGTGGCTTCATAGAATGAACTGGGTAGTGTTACTTCTGTTTCTATTTTGTGGAATAGTTTGAAGAGTATTGATATTAGGTCTTCTTTGAAGGTCTGAAAGAATTCTGCACTAAAACCATCTAGTCCTGGGCTTTTTTGGGGGGAGGGCTTTTAATGACTTCTATTTTTTAGGGGTTATGGGACTGTTTAGATGGTTTATCTGTTCCTGATTTAACTTTGGTATTTGGTATCTGTCTAGAAAATTGTCCATTTCATCCATATTTTCCTGTGTTGATTACAGGCTTTTGTAGTAGGCTCTGATGACTTTTTTGAATTTCCTTAGTTTCTGTTATTATATCTCCCTTTTCATTTCTGATTTTGTTAATTTGGATACTGTCTCTGTGCCTTCTGGTTAGTCTGGCTAAGGGTTTATCTATCTTGTTGATTTTCTCAAAGAACCAGCTCCTGGTTTTGTTGATTCTTTGTATAGTTCTTTTTGTTTCTACTTGATTGATTTCAGCCCTGAGTTTGATTATTTCCTGCTGTCTACTCCCCTTGGGTATATTTTCTTCTTTTTGTTCTGGAGCATTCAACTGTGCTGTTAAGCTGCAAGTGTATGCATTCTCTCCAGTTTCTTTTTGGAGACACTCAAGCAATGAATTTTCCTCTTAGCACTGCTTTCATTGTATCCCATAGGTTTGTGTATGTTGTGCCTTCCTTTTCATTAATTTCTAAAGTCTTTAATTGCTTTCTTTACTTCTTAATTAACCAAGTTATCACTGACTGGGGACGTTGTTCAGCTTCCATATGTATGTGGGTTTTCTGTTGTTTTGGTGCTATTGAAAACCAGCCTTAGTCCATGATGATCCAATAGGCTGCATGGAATTGTTTCAATCTTCTTGTATCTGTTGAGGCCTGTTTTGTGATCAATTATATGGTCAATTTTGAAGAAGGTACCATGAGGTGCTGAGAAGAAGGTATATTCTTTAGATTTAGTATGAAACGTTCTATAGATATCAGTTAAATCTGTTTGGTTCATAACTTCTGTTTATTTCACTGTTTCTCTGTTTAGTTTGTGTTTCCCTGATCCGGCCATTGAAGACAGTGGGGCGGTGAAGTCTCCCACTATTATCGTGTGAGGTACAATGTGTGCTTTGAGCTTTAGTAAAGTTTCGTTAATGAATGTGGGTGCCCTTGCATTGGGAGCATAGATGTTCAGAAGTGAGACTTTTTCTTGGTAGATTTTTCCTTTGATGAGTATGAAGTGTCCTTATCCTTTTTGATAACTTTTGGTTGAAAGTTGATTTTTATTCAATATTAGAATGGCTACTCCAGCTTGTTTCTTGGGACTATTTGCTTGAAAATTGTTTTCCAGCCTTTTCCTCTTGTGGTAGTTTCTATCTTTGACACTAAGGTGTGTTTCCTGTATACAGCAAAATGCTGGGTCCTGTTTCCGTATCCTGTAGTGGGGAATGATTTATAGTCTCACCCCACCAGGCTTCTGTTCCAAGTCCTGGTGGGTCTCTCTCTCCTCCTGCCCAGCACCCACTCCGTCCAAATATCCAGCAAAGCATAACTCTTAAACTTGAATAGTTAACCAAATATATTTATGTATATGAAACTCCCAATTACATAATGCCAAATTACAATGATAAAGTTTTATCCCAATATTTCTAACCTCTTAGCACACCAGAAGCATATCTGCCGCCATCTGGATCTGCATGTTTCCTCCTCCTCTGTTCCCACTTGCAGCTCCCAGGCTCCCTCTCTCTCTGCCCCTCCTTCTCTTAGCTCCTCCTCCTCTCTCCCCTCCAATCACTGGCCTCTCACTGCCTCAATGTGAATGGATAGGAAATATCTTGCATCAGTATCCAGTCTGTTAGTCTATGTCTTTTTATTGGGGAATTGAGTCCATTGATATTAAGAGATATTAAGGAATAGTGATTGTTGCTTCCTGTTATTTTTTATGTTATTTTTACGATTGTGTGCCTATCTTCTTTGGGGTTTGTTGAAAGAAGATTATTTTCTTGCTTTTCCTAGGGTGTAGTTTCCCACCTTGTGTTGGCATTTTCCATCTATTATCCTTTGTAGGGCTGGATTTATGGAAAGATGTTATGTAAATTTGTTTTTGTCATGGAATATCTTGATTTCTCCATCTATAGTAATTGGGAGTTTTGCTGGGTATAGTAGCCTGGGCTGGTATTTGTGCTCTCTTAGAGTCTGTAATGTCTCTTAGATGTCTCTTAGACATCTGTCCAGTATCTTCTAGCTTTCATAGTCTCTGTTGAGAAATCTGGTGTAATTCTGATAGGCCTTCCTTTATATGTTACTTGACCTTTTCCCCTTACTGCTTTTAATATTCTTTCCTTGTTTTACACATTTGGTGTTTTGACTATTATGTGATGGGAAGAATTTCTTTTCTGATCCAATCTCTTTGGACTTCTGTAGACTTCTTGTATGTTCATGGGCATTTCTTTCTTTAGGTTAGGGACGTTTTCTTCTATAATTTTGTTGAAGATATTTACTGGCCTGTTAAGTTAGGAATCTTTACTCTCTTCTATACCTATTATCATTAGGTTTGGTCTTCTCATTGTGTCCTGGATTTCCTGGATGTTTTAGGTTAGGAGCTTTTTGCATTTTGCATTTTCTTTCATTGTTGTGTCAAGTGTTTTCTGTGGTATCTTCTGCACCTGGGATTCTCTCTTCTATCTCTTGTATTCTGTTGGTAATGCTTGCATCTATGACTCCTGATAGCTTTCCTAGGTTTTCTATCTCCAGGTTGTCTCCCTTTGTGGTTTCTTTATTGTTTCTATTTCCATTTTTAGATCCTAGATGGTTTTATTCAATTTCTTCACCTATTTGGTTGTGTTTTCCTATAATTCTTTAAGTAACTTTTGTGTTACCTCTTTAAGGGCTTCTAGCTGTTTACCTGTGTTCTCCTGTATTTCTTTAAGGGAGTTATTTATGTCCTTCTTAAAGTCCTCTATCATCATCATGAGATGTGACTTTAAACCAGAGTCTTGCTTTTCTGGTGTGTTGAGGTATCCAGGGCTTGCTGTGGTGGAAAAACTGGATTCTGATGATGCCAAGTAGCCTTGGTTTCTGTTGCTTACATCAGCTCTCTCCTGGCTGTATTGGGTCTGGAGCTCTGTGGCACAGGGTCATGTGATAGCATTCTTACAGGACTTAAAGAGAGTTTACCAAGACTCAGATTCCACCACATTAACAATTTGCACAATTGATTCCCAATGTTCCTTTTCATATGTATGTGTCTACCTTTTGTACTCACATGCAATCATTTCCTTATTTATGCGGTAGTATGTGGATGCACACTAATGTACCACTTCCAGTGATTTGTGTTACCCCCTCTTTTTTGATCCCTGAGAAATACCATTCTTTAATCACCAAATATACTCTATACATGCAAGAACTTGGGCTCCTAAAGCCATTAGGAATGATGTTAAGCTTGTGAGCACAGCTAGTGAGCTCAGCATTGAACAAAGCTGACTTTTATTTAACAGATGCTTCTTGCAGGGTACAACTATGTCGAAAAATATGGAAAAGAAATTCTGTGTGTTGCTCCCACTGTCCTGACATTGTCAGACAAATGTAAATGCCCTTTAGCTTCAGTGTCTCCAGATTAGTGTAAAAAGCATCGTAAGGGGAGTATCCACGTACTTACAGCCATGCTTCCCAGGCTACGTTGGCAGCCTGTCAAGCCCATATGAACCAACATGGCATACCCTATTTAATTCAAAGGGCAAAACACAAAACACAACATTTTGGTTTCATCTATACACAAATGCCTTGCATACATGTGAAACCCATTATCAGGAGTTCTCCTTGCAACATCTTAATGTTGAAGTTTCAAAAATTAATGTGTTCCAAGGAAACAGAGAGCTGAAGCAGGAGGATGAATAGGCCAAGTCCAGCCTGAGGTATGGCAAGACACCTTGTCCGTGAAATGCATAGAAAAGTGTCTTTATTATGCAAGCAGAGCGTATTCACTAAGATTATTTGTTAGATACATGTTTTAATTTATCTCTCTGCATGTGTGTGTGTTATGTTTATGTGTGTCACCTGAATGTATGTATATGTACCATGTGTGTACATGTGCCAGAAGACTCTGTCAGATCCCCTAACCTGTAGTTACAAGCCATTGGGAATCATCTGGTTTGTTTCTGGAAACAAACCCAAGTCCTCTGCAAAATATAGCCATCTCTCTTAACGACTGTTCCTATCGAATATATTTTTAAATAGCACACTTTGTTTAAAATATGTGCTTGAATATTTTGCACATAAATGTGTAATAAAATAGGAATTGTGTGGTGCCATACTTTATAAACATAAGCATAAAAAGTGTTAGCCCAATATTTCAGTTGCATATTGAATGCTGGATTATAGCTTTTCCTCATGCAATAAAGACATTGTGACAATGCATTTGTCATCCCCCTGAACTGAGTGACTCAGAAGCGTGGACAGTCAAAACCCCAATGTAAAGACAAAAGCATCATACTGTGGTCATTACACTTTCTAGAATCCCTGCAATGAAATGGAGTCTCCAATTTAAATGAAGGACAAACTTGTTCTTGGTGAGTTTGAGTCATGTGTAACTCTCCTGTTTATAAATGACAAAAATTACAATGTCAATAGAAACATAAAGAATACCTCTTATAAAATCTTCATAGATAATCTTTGGAAAAATATTTCCCTGAGAGTATTAATTAAACTAGCCCAGAAAACATATATTCTGTCAGGCCACTGAAGCATAAAAACGATTTAAACTGTGAAAATAAATATGCTCACGTAGAAATCCGTGTAGGGTTGCTTAAGGGGTTTACCCATCACTTTGGTCCACACCCTGGAAGTGAAACTTCCCAGTTGTCAGTCTGGCTTATATGAAGTGAAAAGGTTTCCCTCCTACATGTAAATGTGAATTCAAAATTATGTTATTTGCACTGGGAGGCAGTGACTCAATTGGTAAAGTACTTTCACCTAAGCAAGAAGACCTGAGTTCCAAACCACATCATCTATGTAAAATATGAGTGTAGTGGTGTGCATTTGAATCCCAGCACTGTGGAGGGAGGGAGAGATGGAAGGTCTTATGGGCCCGCTGGCAAGCTAGGCTAGCCAAGTTGGTAAGCGCCAGGTTCACCGAGACTCAGTTACAAAGGCAGAGAGCRATTGAAGAAGATATCCAGTGCTGGTCTCTGACCTTCACACACTCGTACACAGATATGCATGTAAACCACATCCACATACAGATATGTATATGCATTATAACACATACACACATACATGTATACACACACACATATAGCATGCACACATAAAATGTAATATTTAACTGCAAGGGAAATTTCCATTGTTCCTGATGTTACTGTGATGATCAGAACTGGAGAATCAGACCTATGCCCACACACATTCCAAGGGTATCTTCAAAAGGTGGTTGTGTCTGAGAAGCAATTAAAACATTGATATGTAATAAAAGATGACATTATACATTTACTATGAAGTAGAACACGGAGTATGTATATGTTAGCTTCAAATTTTTTGGATATGGCGGCACGTGCTTATCATCCAAGTATTCTAGAGGCTGGGGCAAGAGGACCTCAAGTTTGAGGCCAGTTTAGGTTGCCCCCAAATGAAAGCAACAATAAATCAAACAAAGACAACAATCAAAAAAACAAACGGGATCTAAAGTTGAAGAAATTTTGTGATTATCGATCTCTTCAGGTAGTTGGGAACATCTGTTAAATTTATTTTTCTGCCTACAAGCTATTTCTGAGTAAAAACCAAAGGCTGAACATCGTTCAGGCTTTGCCACACCAGGGAATTCCACACTAATCCCAGTGGATTATTTTCCTTGGTAAGACAAACTTGAAAGTGCTTTTACCATCATAGAAAATTCATAAACAGAGCAAGGACTTCAGAATCAGAGAAATATGAACGGGACTTTACCTCTGCCGTTACAGCTTCCTAGACTACATTATTTTTTTTTTTTTTTTGGTGCATTTAAGAGCCATTGGATTTCGATTTATCCACAGAGAAAATAATTTTACTGCCTTTCTAGCAGATGAGAAGCTCATCCCGAGGCAGTGAACCAAGTGCTTGCCAACAGATGTAGACTTCCTGAGGGCAAAGCTCTGATTGGCTCCAGCACCCGTGGGCCCCGGTGCACAGAGCAGGGTCTAACGAGGGACTTAGACATTCTTCATCAAGAGTGTCTCAGAGCTGGGATCCTTGTGGCTGTGGCTTTAGATCTTTAATGTAAGAATACTCTGCATAAAGTTTAGAGATGCAGTTCAGTAGTGGTATACGTGCCTCGGGTGCATGAGGCCCCACTATTAGCCAAGCAGAAAAACTATTCTGCATACTCCTTAAACAATGTTAAACCCTAGAGCTGTCCACTGAGCGTACAGTGGCTGTCTGCATAGATCAGACCTCATAGGCTGGAATCCTACTCCTGTCCAGTCAAACTCCCGGATGGATGATACTTAATGGTGACATGTGTGGTTATGAGTGACAGTTTGACTCAAAACCACAGGGCAAGGGGGCAATATCTGAATAGTTAAGAGCGATTGCTGCCCTTCCGGAGGACAGCGAGTTCAGTTTCCATGACCCAGATCTGGTGACTCACAACTACCTCCAAGTCATGCGCCAGGTGATCTGGCGCCCTCTTCTGTATTCCAAGAGAACCTGCATACATGAGACATACACATTAATGCTCACAAGGTCCCGTTTTTTGGCTAAGATTTATAACCCTTGAAGCAATGTGAGCAGAGCATCTCTACAGGCTGGATTTTGCAAAGTGAGTGCATCAGAACGTAATATGGATGGTTCGTGGTCACTGTTTTATGAGGTCTGAGAGCACAACATTACCCTGGAGAGCTTCTCTCCCAGGCACATCAAAGTGCACAGTAAGCATTTGTTGGATCGATGAACCGCTGAAGGAATGGAAACTACTTATAAATAATAACTGGTAGTGTACTCATACTGTTACTCATATTTTCCTGTATTTCAAGTCGGTGTTCTGCACTGCAGCATATATTCGTGGATTTATAGGTTCTAAGAGCATCATCAAAAATCATGGTCTATGTGGGAAAGAGTAATGGGGATCAGAGCTGCATTTAAATGATTTTAGCAAATTTTAACATCAGTTTCTGTCTAATAATGAGAGGATTTGAAACTTATTCAAAAAGAGCTAGAGACTAGAGAAAGACAAATGGGTCTGAATTTTTCTAAAGTTAAGGAAAATTATTAAACATGGTTACATTGTTACCATTGCGGTCCTGGTGGATTGGTTTTAAAGGGAATATTGCATGATAATCCTGAGGTATGCCAACCCGCAAATTTCATGCTTGATTATATCTATTCATATCACAAAACATTAGCAAGCTCGTAATGAAAGGAAATGTAGATAAATATCATACTTCTGAAAGTGACAATTTACAAGCATTCCCACGGTCAAGGCAGAAGGAGCCTCCTCAGAGGCGATGGGGAAGCTCTGAGATAGCGTTCCCCCAGCTGAATCGGGCAACGATTAAGACAATCCCAAGGGATTAACAAGAAAGTGATTTCAGGTAAGAGTTCAGACAAATGATTACAAAAAGAATTCAAACTCAGCTACTAAGCAATTAAACTAAAAGCCTATTTGTCACCTCAATAGAGAAGGGAAGTTTAATAAAATCTAGAAGCAATTAGAAATTTGTATGGAGTAGAAAGGGATGCCAGCCATACACAGTGTCAAAGCCTACGGTGCATGCGCACACACAAAATAAAGGTAAAAAGCAAATCTTTAAAGGCAACGCCAGCAGAAGCGGGGAAACAGGGAACAGGGAACCTGTCACTCGCCCCTGATATTATATTAGTGGGACGCCGAGGCTAGTACTGTCAATCATGCCAGGGAGGGGCAGCAGAGCCTCAGACACCAGCAAACTTCAGTGCTACTCGTAAAGGGGACCAATAAAAGCCGTCACGAAATAAMGTATGAAAGTTTTACGTGAGAGATAATCTAATTATTAGAATGCCAACTCTCTTCAGTACTAAAGAATACGCTTCCAAGCTCAGACACCGAAATCAAAACAATCAAAAGAGAAGAAACGCTACGGGGTGAAAAATAGCTCACGGAAAGTACCTAAGCGTTGACTGCATTGCCACAGAGTATCGTTTTCTAAGACAAGTCGGAGGAATAAAAGTATAGAGAGATGAAATAAAAGTAAACAATGGGGTTTGGGCATTGTTTGCGAAGTTCTCTATGAAGACGAGGATGGAAGGGACGTGCGAGTCATGTGCAGCCTTTGCCGTTGCTACCTGACGTCGTCTACAGAGCTCATGCTGGATAACCGAGCAAAGGCACGGCCAGAATTAATCTCACCATCTTTGAAGTTTGTGACTTTGTGTTGGACCGCATGTGGGTGGGCTGCAGGCTGCGCACACCRGGCTGGAGCTTTGAACTGTCCTCACTTTCTAGGTTTCCTGGACACGTGTAGATATTTCAAATGATTATGAGTTAGAGTTAATTTGTTTTAAAATCATAATCTCTAAAGACAGAAAACAAAATACATTATATTGATTCCTTTTACTTACTTATTTTGTATATGTTGAGTCTCACTGTGTGTTTGTCTCTGTCTCCCTCACTGTGTCTCTTCCTCCCTCACTGTGTCTCTTCTCTCTGTATCTCTTCCCCTCCTGTTCCCTGCTTCTCCCTCTTTTTCCCAGTGCTGGGAATGTGATCCTATCTGCCCAATCTCTCTCTCTCTCTCTCTCTCTCTCTCTCTCTCTCTCTCTCTCTCTCTCT
>BDUI01000766.1:92531-104557 GCA_002335545.1 Apodemus speciosus
TGTGTGTGTGTGTGTGTGTGTGTGTGTGTGTGTGTGCACAAACTCCTGTGCTCAAAGCAAGCACTCATGCAACAATCAGAGGACCCCCAGCACACACTATAAAAGTGGGTTTTTTCTTTCCCAGGGATCACACTTGGATTGTCAGGTTCAACACCAAGCAGTGCTGGGCTATCTCACAGGCCTAAAACAAAATTCTAAAACTAGTCAGAATACAGTGGTGCAATTACCATTTTCTATCTCAACAAGAGAATGTCTCCTACATTCCCCAACAGTTTCCAGATGTGAACTTAACGTTGAGGAATGAATATTTAGTAGCTGGGCCTTGTGAATGTACATTTTCATCTCACCCTACACACATGCATCTGGCAAACATAAGGCCCAATGATAAACAAAGCCAGCGGGTCGAAGGAGGATGTCTTATTTTTCTTTTCGTTTATCTAGGAAGATAAAGGAAAGTCTGGAGTGCTTCCCAGTTAAATTGAATAACCTGATCCACACGCTTGCACAGATGCCAGCCTTGAGCCTTGCCAAACCTGCCCCTCAGACTCGTCTCCAGGAATCCTCCATCCTGAATAAAACCGGGACAATTCAGAGAGTCACCATTTTAGGGTTCAGCAAGACACACAGCGGCGTAAGTCTAACTCTGTCTATGCCACCCACTCTGCTCACATACTTTTTAAAGCATGATGTTTTAAACTATGCAAATTGAAAATCAGTTACCACTGAAGAAGTGCCATTAAGGAGATGTTTTAAGAAAAAAATCATAACAACTGGTGCTATTAGAGGAGAACCATCAGAGGGAACAGTTCCTACCCTGTGGTAGAATATAAATCAAGAGCTAATTAAAGTGTCTGCAAGAAAGGACAGCAGAAATTAGGCAATGTTGCCAGAACATAAAATTATGATATCCCCGTACATTTTGTTTATATTAATCATGATATTACAAATTATTGCCTCTTTCAGCTTTCGTGATATTTTTTTTAAAAAGTTTCCTTCTTTATTAATTTACCTGAACGTTGGTTTTTAGGATCCAGCTCGAGTTTTATCTCCATCTTTTGACTTTTTACCTGTCTATCTGCAGCTGTACCTGATCGAAGTGACATGCAGCGACAACAGGAAGAGCCTGACCAAGAAGTCCTTTGAGCAGTTTTACAGACTTCACAGCCAAATGCAGAAGCAGTTCCCCTCCTTGGCTCTCCCAGAGTAAGGCGCTGGCTGTCCCCTCACCTTATTGGGCCTTCCCAGCGTGTCCTTGAGCAAAGGGGGCAGTGATGGGTGGGAGGTTTCCTGGTTGGGAGAGAAGCGCTGCGTCTAAAGCAGAGACGCTCTCCCAGCAGCGCCTGAGCAAGGCTTCCTTTGTGCAGAAAGCAAAACGAAGTGGCCAATTTCCTTTTCTGCTTCAAGCCATAGATTGTTCTAGATGGGGAAAAAAATCAGAACCTCTTTCACTTTTTGTCACTTATTGAGGAAAATGGTTTTATTTCCTTCTTTTAAAATTTAATCCTCTTAGTTGTTTTCTATAAAAACGGAACTGAAATCGAAAGTCAGAACTAAATCAGCATGCCTGCTCTTTTGCAATTAGTAACTGAAATTTAAAAACCCATATGTAAACACGCATACACACACACACACACACACAAACACACGGAGGAGGAGGGTTGGGGAAATGATGACGTCAGTTGATTTCTTCATAATTCACCTCTGCTGTTCTCAAGCCTGGGTTTTCTTAACCATTGATTACTAAGCTTGCATGGTCTAAATGTCATTTATTTCATTTTAAAGGCATTACTGTGATCATTCTGTTACAATGGAAAAGATTAAACTTAAGTTAACTATAGATACTATTGGAACAGCTACTGTCGAACTAATTTGCAATACTCGTTAGTTAAAATGAGGCAAATTTAAATTATCAATTTCAGTGTAACAAAAAATATTGTATTTTAACCTTGAAAGGGTGGATTCCCCGGAAATTATGATATTGGCAGTCAGATAAACCAAATTTTGGTTTTTCTTTCATCTGCACTAGGATATTTGTTAAGTGAACCATCCTTTAATGCTGTTAGCGGTTACTTAACACCTGACATGTTTTGACACGTGGATTTTTATTTGTTCTTTGGCTGAGTCAGCTTCAAAGCATAAATATAAGGTGTCAATGAGTGAAGGGATGTCACGGAATATTGAAAAGGCATATTTGCTGAGGTCATAGACATTTTGAAACTCAATTGTTTCCAGTCCCTGGAAGACAAGACATTAGACAGCAGGTCAGGCACATGAGAGGAAATTCATTAATTCTGGAAATGTCTGTACAAAGGCTTTGAATTTTTCAAATTAGAATCAGAAAAAAAAGTTCAAACTTCTGCTGCAAAGTTCAACGTCTAGGGTTGTCATCATATCCAGTAATAGCCACAGAACACTATGCAACACATAATGGTATAAATTAACCTCTGTTAAAGGCCATCTTCTCTAGCCTCTAGTAGAACTTCAGAGCATGAGTACCTCTTCCCACATGCCTCTTCTCAACTTCCAGCCTTAGTTAGGATTCTGTTCTGCACACTAGTGCCGCCTGACAATGAAGCTAAATTGATATTCAACCCATTTCAGGAACCCGCTGAGGGAGGGGCATTTGGCCTTGTATGCCCTGAGCAGCAGCTCTGGGCTGTCACTCCCACTGGACCCTAGAGTGGAGATCATACATATGGATGAAGAAGAGGGCAAGATTGCCTCTGAGTCCTACATTTACTTCAAGAAGCCCTAAGAGACTTCTATAAATCCAATCTGAAGGGGAAAATTTTCAGAACGTCACAGTCAGGGAGAAAGAGATTCTAATTAGTCATAACCTGCAATAGAGGTCTTCCAACTGGGCCTTTAGTATTTCTGGTCACATGAAGATTTCCTTAGAATGGATGACTTTTGGTAAACTCATCTGATGGAGGAGGCAAGTCTCCTTACCTCTTTCCACATTTTTTGATGTGTTCCTCCTAGCCTCAGAACTGTGTTGTGTGATGCCCCAGGATGTAAAAACTACCAAGGCCAAAAGAAAAAACAAAAACAAAACCCTGGTGTTAGTACTGAGAAAATGAATTCCCTAGTAATCAGAAAAACTACATTTTTAAATCAGCATTTAAAAACAAACAAACAACCCCCCACACACACACACGAAATAAAAAAAGTTGGGTTTTCTTTTGCTTTATTTCCCCTGCACAAAATTAAGAAATAATACAATATCAGTGTCAGGTAAAATAGCATAAGGAAATCAATAACTGATTTCAATGTGAAATGAGGTACATGAATTTTGAATGGATTATAAGCCTCATTCCTCAAGACTGTGCACATATTTATACTTAGAACTTTAAAACACCACCAAAGATTAAATTGCTTTACTACACCAATATGGAAGTTTTACACATAGATGTATGAATTATATTTAACACTAACTGAAGCCATTTATTTGCCAAGATCATTTCCAAAACTTCCACTAAACATAGGTGTGTGATAATGTATTACATATATTTCATATTAATTGTATATTGGCACTAATTTCATATCTAAGTCCAGATTTTTTAAAAGAACTTTAATTCTTAGATTGGTAAACTATTTTAATATATAAAATATTACTTATTTACTAGGTAATAATTTAGATGTATAGATTTACCCATACTGCACTTCCATTTTTTTTTTATAAAGTAGCAGGGACGTAGTAGTAGTAGTCCTGATGTCAAGTCACCACTGCTTCCTTGTGTTTGCTGAACAAGATTCACAAGCTTCCTCATTTCTCCTTCTAGGAAGCAACTTAAGCAGGTCTTTATCTGCAATAAATGGCAAAAATATAAAAAAAGCAACAGTAAACTGCTGAAAAATGCAATTATGGGAAGATATATTACTAAATGGGACCACCAACATCAGGTCATCCCACCAAACTTATCTTAAGCCCAATCCAAGAAGGTCTTCAGATAGATCCCAGAGAAGTCTCCTGCTCAGACTCTTGGGGACAGTGTGGCTTTGATTTACATTAACAAGGCCAGATGGAAGCAGATGCTACTCGATGAAATGTCTAATTTATTTCATGCAGTAATGTCTGTCAAGATCCCAGCAGAAACAACACAGTCAGAACTCTTTGAAAAACTATAAATCATTGATTTCATAAACTATGTATTAGCCCCTACATGTACAGAGAGGAAACATTTGTGCACTGCTATAAATACAGTAATAAAAATCATATTAAATTAATTTAATGCTAAATTGAATTAGTGTTGAGATCAGTGATGATTAAAATAGTAGAAATGATCACAGCCATGCCTATGATATGGCCAGGATTAACCATGTATATTCTGGTGTTTTCTAATGTGACTGGCCCATCCACTGGTGTAGCGGGTGACTTTGTCACCAGCCAAAAGAGGCTGATTTTCGTAATTTTACAGAGTGACACTCCTCTCTTTGAAAACAGGTTTCCTCACTGGTGGCATCTACCTTTCACAGACTCGGATCATAAGAGAATCAGAGATCTGAGTCACTACGTGGAACAGGTGCTGCGCGGATCCTATGAAGTTGCAAATGTATGTTAGTTTGGTTTTTCTTTCTTTCTACTTGTAGTCTAACATCAAATAATTATTATATTATAGTTTCCAAAATCAGTTTTAAATGCAGCAGTGTTCTGTGCTTCCTTCACTCAATAAGCATGTGTTACCATATCTGAAGTCCAGAAAATGCTGTCCAAAGCCCCAGTTTCACATTGCATTGATGAGCACTATTGTATGCATAGCACTAGATGTGCACTAAATGGACGCATAGCACTAGATGTCCTAGTTTATGAAATGTCGAATTTATTTCATGCAATGGACCACAACATGCTCGGATGTTCTAGAGTCTCAGAGGCATGGTTTTCTTCCAGCTGTGATATAAAAAGTATGGAGTGGGAGACTGACAGTATCTGTGGTGGTTTGAATTTGTTTGGCCCCCATAGATTCATGTGTTTCAATGCTTGGCCAGAGGGAGTGGCACTGTTAAGAGGTGTGGCCCTATTGGAGTAGGTGTGGCCTTGTTGGAGGAAGTGTGTCACTGTGTAGGCCAGCTTTGGGGTCTTCTATGCACAAACTCTGCCCAGTGTGGAATCAGAGTCTCCTCCTGACTGCCAGTGGAAGAGAGTCTCCTTGGTGCCTGAGGATCAAGATGTAGAACTCTGGGCTCCTCCAACACTAAGTCTGCCTACACACTGCCATCCTTCTCACCATGATGATAATGGACTAAACCTCTGAAACCGTAAGGCAGACCCAGTTAAATGTTTGCCTTTATAAGAGTTGCCTTGGCCATAGTGTCTCTTCACAGCATGAGAACCCTAACTAAGGCAGTGTCTTTCAGGTATTTTCTTGGGTGGGATTTAACAGAGTTGTTCTAGGGCCTGGTCCTGAGTAGGTATGAACCACATAAGGAAGATCGGGGAGAAAGAAAGCGAGGTTACTCAATGAGGTTCCCATTGGCACTGTGTCCAAACACAACAAACAAGGTGTCATGAAACAACACAAATCTATTTTCTTTAATCTCTGGAACTCAGAAATTTGAATATGGGACTGAAGTCAAACTATTGACAGACCTGCTTGCTCTAAATATTCCATCCTCTAGAGCAGCAGTTCTCAACATGTGGGTCACAACGCCTTTAAGGGTCACGTATCACATAGTCTGCATACCAGATATTTGCAATATGATTCATAACAGTCGCAAAATTGCAATTATGAAGTAGCAATGAAAATAATTTTATGTTTGGGGGGATACTACAATTCCAGGAACTTATTAAAGGGCTACAGCATTAGGCTGGCAGCCAATGATCTAGGAGATCTCTTCCTGCAATACAGTGGCCTATTGAGAACTCAGTTCCTGCCCTCACACCTCCTTGTCCTTATACCTCCACTAGAAGGACGCCAGTCAGTACACTGGGAAAACCTGAACTATGAAGGACAACCTTACCATCTCGAGGTCTTCAATACATTTTATCTGCAAAAGGCTCTTTTGCTGTGTGCTAATCTTACATAAATTAGACCATGACCATCTACTGGGAGTGGGGAATACTACCCTACTGGCACTAAGGATGTGTGGGAGAGTATAAAGATTCATTTCTTTTGGATCTTAATATGGAGAAGAGAGAGAACGAGAGAGGGAAAATGTTGATATTTTTGCTAACAAGACATATGTATCTGCTGTTACAAAAACTCATCCCGATAGGAAGCTCTCAAAACAGACTGAAGTACGGGTGCCACCTAAATCCAACTTGGTGAACCATGGGTTTCACTGAAGTCACTTACAAGGAATATGGGTGAGAGGTCACTTGCAAGAATGTAGGTAAGAGGTCACTTACAGGAATGTAGGTAAGAGGTCACAGGAATATGGGTGAGAGGTCACTTACAGGAATATGGATGAGAGGTCACTTAGAGGAGCAGAAATAACTCCAAGACAGCTATATTAAGTCCACCCCAGCATGAATGGCAGGTCCCAAAGCTGGGAACCAGGAGCACACTGCCCAGCCTGCAGGGAGCTCAACAAGTTGGAGAGTGTCCTTACCAGGTGCCTCGGTTGGCCTAAATGTCTTGCAGACCGCTTGGCTGGTTTCTGCTCTCCTGAGTCTTCCTTGCAGCTCAGCTGCCTTCCAGAAGACTCTCGGCTTTTACTGCTTACAGCGGCTGGAAGGCACGAGTGAATCCTAATCACTTTCAAAGACTTCCTGAAGCTTTTGAGAGTAGTTTACCATCCTGTTTAAGGAGATTCCTGCAGGATGGAACATTTCAGTCTTTGGGGGTGAGGGTGCACATTACACACAGCATCTTTTACCTGTGACAAGGCCTTCCTCTTAAAAAAAAAAAAAGTATGATAATTGTACTGTCAAGGGGCTGTCATTTTGACTGGAGTTCCTGTGAGCCAGCATCTTCCTTGCAACATCTTGTATTTTCTATTGCAATTATAATCACAACACATAGATGAGTTCTGTGTTATATATAAAATATAATCTTTGCCTTTTAGTTGGAAGCTTATTTAGATCTGCCATTGTGGTGTGTGTGTGTGTGTGTGTGTGTGTGTGTGTGTGTGTGTGTGTACACCCAGGTTTACGAACTTACAAATGTTTTGAGAGGCACCCCCTCCATCGTTAAAATTCACTGTTGATAATTCAGTTCTGTCCTAAATAGCTTCAGAGTGTTATACCGCTTAACTCTGTGGAATTACCACACAGATTAGAATATGCATCCTTAATGTTTTAAGTCCACTATGACTTTGTAATTTTTTTAATTTCCCAGTGAGGAGAAACCCTAAAACAGTCTATTTACCTCATTTGTATCCCATATACTAATAATAATACTCATTGACTTCTTTGTTCTTTGTCTGCTTTTAACAGCTTTGCCTTTCCAAACTTCTTTATCCTGTTTTCAGATTCAATGTTGCTTCCCGTGTTTATCAAAATGGTGATTCCTCACTATTGGCTCTCCCATCCCTTGAAGCCAAATTTAAAAATCTCGTGTCTAGCTCTTTCTGTCATTCTCTGCAGAATATTTAGATGACATGACCTAACCTAGTGTCTCCATGAGACTCTAVCACTGCAATCACCCTCCAGGTGCTCAGTTCCTGAAGTGTCTGCCCCTCACTCTGTCCCCTCAGAGAAGCCATGCTACAGATGCAAGTCTGTGGTCATTGTCATCCCCAAAACTTTTAATGTGTCTTTATTTGCTAGGCTATTACTCTTGGTTGTTCTGGAAACCATTCAGAAAAGTCTGTAGAGATCCTGGGCTGAAAATCTGTCCTTCCTGTGTATCAGTCAGATCAGGGCTTGCAAAACACCCAAGCATACATACTTGCAAACATACAAATGCACACACCTACCTAAACATACATAAAACATACACACACTCATAAACACAGAGGCATGCACAGGGACATGGAATGTCCTGTAAGACAGAAGCTGGCTGGCTCCATACACGGGCACCAGACAGACAGAATTCTTCCATTCTTGCACATAATTATATAGTGGTTTATTTGGGACAATATCCGTAGGGTAAAGAATACATGATCTCTTGGATGTTTTGCCTTTTGAAACAAGGATAGAGAGCATTTATAGAATCTTTTAAGTTAAATCACTTACCTTAGAGAGCTTGACTGTGACCAGTATTAGCCCATCTGAAATAATAATTAGACTAATCAGCAAGACTTTCTCAAGACACATGATCTCGTTACGTGGCTTTAAGATGCAAAACTGTCTCTGCCTCTGTCTCCTTAGTGCTGGGTTTACAGGCCTGTGCCACCTTGTTTCCTAACAAGGCACCATTTTCCATGAGAAAAACTTTTATCTCTGACATTCAATATGCTAATGAATAAAGATACCCTCTATTGATTGCTCTGTGAGAACATAGCAGGAGCAAGCACAGGCTTGCTGACTAGAGGAAGCAGAACAGCCGTCCTTGGCCTCACTGGCAGGCCCTGTCAGAGAGCAACCTTCTTCATCTTCGCCTCCTTCTCTTATGGACATTACCAGTCATAGCTTCTAAGGTACCAGGTCCTCAGGAGCCCTAGTTTGTGACTGATTCTCAGATGAGGTTAGACTGCTGTGTTGCCCTGTTATGGGAAAGCTGGCCAACTCAGCTGTGCATGCTATTCTGTATCAAAGGATAAGTGCCCAAATGCTAAAGAGTTCAACTTAAGTGCAAGCAAGTTAGGCTGAAGGCATGAACGTCACTACTAAAGGCCAGACAGTAGCTATTAAATGGAGGTCACAAAATGTTACTCTGTACAGAGAGAATGGCAAGAACAAGCAGGAAGGCCCCATTTTTCTCAATTCATCAGTGTTTGCTAAACATTTTAAATCTATAAATGAAAAACAACACTGTCGTTATCAATATAGCGGCCTATAAAATCTCTGTTGTCCTTCAAAACCTAAAAGATCGACACATTAATTACATTGGAGAGTGTTTGGCGATGACCTTTAAGCTTCTTTTCTTGATTATTAGCCAGTCGTTTTCTAATCAACTCATGCTTCCAAAATAGGCGATTTGTTTCTATACATTTCATGTGCACACTTCCATATGTATAGGGGATGACGTTCTAAAATTTGCAGAAAACAAACAAACAAAAGTTCAGAAATCCTTGGAGCTAACTGATGGAAATACTGAAGGACAATAATAATGTCAGTGGGAGGAAGAAGTAAAACATAAAATAACTGAAAACAATGTAAAACACTAAGAATTCAAGACCGTAGGAAAGCAGGCATCGTCAACATAAGACAACATGCAGGGCCTAGGAGGATGGCTCAGCCGCTGAGAGTGTGTGCTGCTCTCTCAGAGGACTCGGTTCCCAGGAGCTGCAGCAGAGCCCACAGTCTTCTGATAGTCCAGCTCCAAGGAGCCAATGCCTTCTGCTGAATCCCATAAGCACCTGCTGTCATTCACACATATCCACACACAGGAACGCACAACTACATATATGTTTAATAACTGTTAAAGAGAGAATACTCACAAATTCAGCTTTCTTGTCCATATTTTTTTAACAGTGTATTTTGATTTCTGACTCAGTCAACAGGTAGCAGGAAATGAATGGCAGACTCTTCTGCCCTCAAAGAACAAGGCTGTGTATTTCTTTACATTGGGGTCCATGTGGTTTTTGCATCTCAAAGAACAGAGCAGAATATTGAGATCTTTATGCCCTCTATTAACTCACACTCTCAGACTCTCAGGTCCATGTGCTTGGGTTTCAGGCCAGGATGGCGAGTACAGTACGGCAGTTATCGGGAAGGAATGCTGGGAGGATTCTTACCTTTGAATGCAACCACGCAGCTCATACTAAAACTGATTGGATAGAAAGGATGTCTTGATGAATTTAAAATACTCAGTAGCTGCTGAAAAACAGATTCAGCCTTTGAGGACAAAGACAGGTGTGAAGACAGTTCTGACTTCTGTCTGTAGTGCGATGGGCCAAGTATTGAGATCTGTCTGTATTCAACAGTAAGATGTTAATCGGACTCAGATTGTGTTCTGTAAAACACAATCCATGAAGGGTTAATACGCAGAAGCGCGGCAGAGGGCTATCAGTAGAGAAGGCAAGGGTGCTGGACCCATCTGATCGGGATGGTAAGCCCGCAAAGTGAGTTCAGCACAGGAAGGCTTAGTGAACACTGGTGTACTTGACCCTCATGCACACAGGACATGCACTGGCATCAAGCAGAGACCTGCAGCGTCCGTTTTGGTCACATTTACAGAGATGGATACATCAAGCCACTGCTATGAGGTCCCGAGGACAGGTGCTTCCGCTTTGCAGTGTGTTACTGTGAATCTTTACTGATTAGCACTGAGAGACAGGAAAGCTCTACAAATGTTAGATATCACATTATGTTTCAAAGCAGTCTGAATTAAAGCCAAAGATTACAGTGGGTGAAAAAAGAGAAGGAAAAGGCGAAGGGAGTGCCCTTCTCAAGCATGACATATGGCGAAATCAAAGATACTAACCACACACCAACTAGAGGATGTGCAACAGCCCACCCCAGGAGTTCTGAGGAGGAGACTTCCATCTTGTGTTTCACGATAGGTGATCACCAGAGGAAGCTAAAATCGTACCTGTTCTCACAAAGTACCAGGTAACAGGTCTGACTCCAGCAACTTAGTTGATTTCCAGGGGGTACTGGGGATGAGCAGGGCTGTACCTGTGCTCCGAGTGTGCTCTCCCACTGGCAGACATGTCTGTCCTCAGTGAGTGTTTAGAGGAGGGTACCATTTTATAAGATCTATAAACCACATCTCTTTTCATAGTTTCCCATTCTACACTACACAAATCGACCAAGGATTGTTAGATTAGTGTGTCCAAAAGCACAAACATAATATGTGTGTTTTGTAAATAGAGCATCATAGCAGCGGCTTTCTAGGACTCCTGACTTAACAAAGCATAAGTGTTTATTTATATGTATGCAGACCTAGGTTGAACCCAGGGACTTGTACCTGCTAGAGAAGCACTCTGCTACTGAGCTGCATGCCCACCCCAACAAGTGTGTTGTTGTTGTTGTTGTTGTTGTTGTTGTTGATGATGATGATGATGATGATGTTATTATGCACTTTCTAACCACAGGTGTGATCCAACCACTGTTTCAGAATAAAGGCGAGATTTATTAAAGTATCTTTAGGAATCTCATTCTCAGAAATGATTACTTCATAATAAAAGTGATCTGGAGTGTGTGTGTTTGTGTGTGTGTGTGTGTGTGTGTGTGTGTGTGTGTGTGTGTTTAACCCAAGTTATTCATGTGTCCAGAAATGTTTGAGAAACTCTACCACAGAAAGTAAAAAGCTAAATCTGACATGGATGGCACCATAAACATCTGATTGCTCTTATCTACACCTCAGTGATAAAGGCTCATCCTGTGATGAGCACCTCTAATCGAATCTGTGAGCTCCATGCTCAGTGAGGGAGCCTGTCTCAAGAAATAAGGGAGAACTGGATTAAGGAAGGTTCTTGACATCAGCCTTTGGCCTACACACACACACACACACACACACACACACACACATATACACACACAAACACACACACACTAGCTGAATACCTTTGCTGGCCAGTCTGGTCTCAGAGCAAAGTGCCCAGTGCTCTTATCAACATGGTGTTGGATGCTGATGGCTTCATAAAGACCTTTGTAAATTCATACATTCTGCATACTTGGAATGTGAGTGTCACTCCAGGGACTATCCTGTGATGGATCCATAATGATGTCATCAAGTCCCAAACAGCGAGATCTGGGGAGATGGTTCAGTCTCTAAAGTGCTTTCTGACCAAGCAAGGAAACCAGATTCACAACCCCAGCACCCACATAAAGTCAGGATTGGTGTGCATGTGCAACCTCAGGGATAAAGGCTCGTCCTGTGTGAGTCCTGGAGCACCTCTAATCGAATCTGTGAGCTCCATGCTCAGTGAGAGAGCCTGTCTCAAGAAATAAGGGAGAACTGGATTGAAGAAGGCTCTTGACATCAGCCTTTGGCCTACACACACACACACACACACACACACACACACACACACAC
>BDUI01000766.1:107230-119899 GCA_002335545.1 Apodemus speciosus
GCCTGCTGCTCAACTTAACTCTTGAGCGCAGATAGCTGAGTCCCCAGAGGTCTTAAGTTTGGGGTTCCCGGTTGCAGGAGCTCGCTCGGTGCGAGCCGGCCGTAGCTAAGATGGCAGTGGCCGCGTGGGTTGATTTTTAATAAATGATTGGATCCCTTTCCTCATGTGAATGAAGAAAGCTACTTCTGAGATATAAAGATTAAGATTTATAAATATATATACATATAGAATTTATAAAATCATTTATTTTTTATCATTTTAAGTGACATAAGCAGGTTAGAGGAAATTTCTGGAATCACAATTCTTTCTCCTCTGTAATAAAACAAGAGACATGAAGGGTTGGGCACTATTTGTTCTGAGGGCTCTTGGGCAGAACAGTCTTTATCTTTGATCCTAGAACAAGCCTTCCAGAGATGCTGTTTTTCACAGTTGCTTGTCATGTGGCAGCACAGGAAAATTAAAGATAATCCTATTATGCATGCATACTAAAATATGTGCTCAGTTTTAGTTATATGCTAAATTTACAGCTCTTTCAAAATACATTGTATCACTATGCATAACTATGCAAGATTTTTTACTTGCCAATTGCATGCACATATGTAATACATTTTGATCTTCTCCTGACCCATTACCTTCTCATCCCATTCTCTTCCACTAAAACCTTTCTCATTTCCTGTAAGTCCTTCTCCTACTTTTTTTGTTTTGCCACTGATTTTAATTGGTGGTCCTTACATGAACAGGGCGATAGATTATTTATCAGAGTTGGGCAACCCACTCAGCAGCGGCCACACTCCTAAAGAAGCTGCCAGGCCTGGAATGTTACTTTTTGTAACATTCTAGAGTCAGAGCTTTAGTTTGTTTCTGGAGTAATCGGGATAAGTGAAAATATTGCGAGATATACTAAATAAGTTTATAATAGAGTGATTATATAGATGTGAGCATAAATAATACATGGCCTAAAATGAAAAGTCTTTTGGAAACAAGAAAGAACCTGCAGCTTAAATATAATCACAAGACTGTCTGTTACTGTGCATCCTTGCCTGTGAGCTGTGCTGCTTTGGATGGGAGGTCAAGAATCAATTATGTCAGAAGAGCACCTGCTCTCTCAGGGGGAGGGGTATTGAAACATAGTGAAGCAGTCTACATAATGGGACAGATACCTAAAGATATCTAAGCTCTACCTTCTTACCTATCTTTCTGTCTGTCTGTTTGTCTATCATCTATCTCTTGGAAAGAGTTTGTTGATAAATGAAACAGGCATTGAACGGAAAGCACTATCAACGCTACCCATCGCTTCTGAAACGATTGGGGTAGTGTTTCGGCATCCTGGTAAAATCCCTGCCTGGAGTCTGCTCCCTCACTCTTGCTCACATCCCCGGACTGAGATTCTTTTCAGTGTTTATAGTTCCAAACAAGCACTGCACTGGTGCTAACAAGAATTCCTTTGGCTTCTTTAAATTTTGTTCTGTTTTCATGGAATTGTGTCATGAATGAAGCAAAAATCTGTAGAAAGAGTAATGTAAACCTTGTGATTTAAAAAAAATTAAAGCAAGGGACTGGAAAACCTCACCAAATGCAAGTCCCCTTCAGAGTTCAGCAGAGATTCACAAACGGAACATTCCCTGGGACCATTCCCAATTCTTAGGACTGTTACTCATTTTTGGATGTCCCTGCAAACAGGGAATGATATCACTTAAGGTTTAGGCAATTTTTTTAAGCATAAACCCAATGTCAAAATAAAGCCAARTGGATAAATCCTGTCTTAATAGCGAACATATGTTTCCTGCTTCCCATTGCTAAACCCAGATGTTAATGGCATGTTTGTCACCACGTTGCTCTCCTCTTGCTTGGCGCTAGCCGAGTTTACATCGCAGGCAGGATAAATGTCATGTGTGTACCATCAGTAAAACTGAGATGATTCTTCACAGTCTGGAGAAGCACTGATGACATCCGAAAGCCAAACAACAAAAGATTCTTGAGACATTCAGAGTTCTTCACGGTGTAACTCCAACGTGAACACAGTGGGCTGAGCGAGGCGAGAAACTGGACATGCTGACATGTTACTTTATGAAGACAGCAATAAAACACAATTACTGTTCAGCTTTGATTTAGGAGTCTTGTGGGAATTCTTTTTTTTTTTTTTTTAGCTTGTGTTTTTTACAGCACTCCATGGCATTTGAGAGAAATAGATTTAGCTTATTGTTTCAAGTCACTAAATCTTGCAGCCAATGCTAGAAGTTGGCTGGCCAGCTAATAAATGGGAACACTTAATTTGCTTTTGCAAAGAAAGAGAAAAATGGATCTCCCTTTTATGGTCCATTCATTCTGGCCTGTGCATGTATTTTAACTCCATTCAGCCTTTGACAATATGGTATAGGAAAAACACTTAGGTTCTGAATTGATCAGCTCTCTCTAAAAAAAAAGTCAATCATTTTAAATTACATACCAGTTAATGTAATTGGTAAACGTATTATGAATGAGGCTTCTGAGTTTATCAAAACATACTCTGATGGAGATTTTAATTTAATATTGACCCATTGGATTACATGTTTGTTTTTCATTGTCCTCATTTTTCATTTAAAAGTATAATGGGAATTAAAATTCCCCATTAGTTATATTAGAATCTAGCAAAGGGAGCATATAAATATACATACATATGTACATATACATATACATATATGTATGTCTAGAGAGAGAAGAGAGAGAAAGAGCATTTCATATCACCCCATGACATTTAGCTCAACAACTGGTAACTTTAGATAGCCCAAGACAAATCACAGCCATTTTTTGTTTGTTCACCAGATACATAGGAAGAATGTCCTACATGTTTGAATGTCCATACATTAATATTTAAAAGCTGCCAAAGCAGGATGTGAGCCAGACACTAAGATATCTTTCTTGTCACACAAGTTCAAATTGGCTGGGCATGTTAGGAAAGAGACTATCAGACGTGTCACTGGGCGTGAGTGGGAGGCCGGAGTCTGAATCTAAGCACACTACTTTTGAGTTGTCTATGAGACTTCCAAAAATACTAAGCAGAGGCTTAGATACATTAAGGAAGAATGTTTGGCTAAAAATATACATATTGGAATCATCCCCAAATAACTCATTATCAAAACTATACATTGGAAGAAATGAAATAATCCTAAGTACACTGAGAAATGGAATTTAAAAGGGACATAGTTGGAAACACAGACGAGGCGGCCCACCAATTTTAAAGTTTGGAGAGAGAAGGTCAACTCAGCAAAGAGAGCTGAGAAAGACTGATCAGCTGAACCCCAGAGAAGAGAATGCCAGGAATCCAACAAGGGGGGGAGCATGTGAGTGAGGCAATGGCTGGCTGCTCAAATGTAGAGCGTCAACAATCAGGAACTAGCACGGTGATCTCAGCAGTCAGAAAGCTGACGTAGGAGAAGAACAATCGTTAGAGTTTATTAGGACTTTAACAAGCAAAAACCCACCTGGGAGAGGTTCAAGAAAATAAAAAGAGAGATTTGAGATGTACAGTAGAAGATAACTTGGGGCAGACTTCCTCTAACCATAGAGAAAGATAGAATACAGGGAAGTGTTAGTCAATAATTTTCTTTATTGAATATATTCATAGGATATGTGCATTCTACTTTTTAAAAGCGCTCATTTAAGAAGTGAAATAAAGAGAAAGACAGACCACTCAGGCAGAGAACAGAGCAGTGACCTGAGTAGAGGACAGGGCATCTGGTGAGTCCTCAAGTTACGACTCAGTCCATCTGTGTAACAAAAGAAAGGGCAGATCTGACGGCCCTGACAGATTGTGTTGGGAGATGGGTTCTAGTCCACAAATCAGGAGAGCCATGAAGAGGCTGGGGAGGAAGAAATACTGGAATTTGATGAGCAAAGACTACAAAGAATTGAAACTTCTTTTGTCAAATAGTAACTGGAATAATGGTGCTCCTCGAATTTTCCATAAAATATTCAAGACACACTCAAAGGGTGGTCACCATTGAGTATAGTCATATTATATATTTCCAGCAATATTAGGCAATTACACTTGCAGGGTTGGCAATGTGTGTGTGTGTGTGTGTGTGTGTGTAATGACAACTTGGTGTTTGTCAAATGAATAAAAAAATGAATGAAGAGAAGGCCACAAGATTCATAAAGAACATGCAAGAGAATTAGCATAAATATAGCATGAAATCCAAATTGACCAAAGGCAGACATAAAGACATGGAATAGATTTTGATCATTGAAATATTCCTGCAACCAAGATATTTCTGATATTTTGCTGTTTTTAAGAGAACTTATAATGAAGAAGGTGGGGCTATAGTTTTGATCACTGGTCAAAACCAGAACAAGAGTGACTGACGGACTGCAACACAAGACAAAATCATTGAAGGGGAAGGAAGCAAGAATGAAGAGCCTACAATGTCAAAGGATGATTTGTATGAATATTTTAAAATGTGTTACGATCTGTATGAGTATTTAAATGTGTGATATGATGATAGTACTATGAAGAAAACAAAAACATGTAAGGCTAAATGTCTTTTTAAAAATGACGTACAGTGTATCACAGATCTATAGGGAAGTGTAACTCCAGGGGGCACAGAACATTGTTCTATAGACATTGTTTTCAAGGCATAACACCTTACAAAACAATAGATATTGCAAGAGCAAAGAGAAGGGAGGGCACCTCCCTCTCATGAAGGACCAGAGCTTAAAGAGCATGGGAGAGAAAACAACCATCATCCCTGGATCTTCCAGAGGGGCAGAATGGAGTGCCCAGAGGAAAAGTCGGTTGAGTGTCTGAAGTATTGGCTGACTTCATGCTCCAGGAATTACTTCTGTGCATTCATTATTCTTTAGTCTACATGCCTGTCATTATTCCAAACAGAAATGATTGTGATACATTCTCCTGAAAATTCATGGAAGGTAATGCAAGCTTTAGGCTTACCCAAATGTCTAGAATGTTCTAGAATCCCTGAAAAGCTTTATCTGGTTGTGCCTCATGTGCCCTCTGTATGGAATCTGCTCTTCGATGGCACATGTCACAGACACAAAATTGAGCCTCGGTTTACTGACTATACTGCTGATTCCATTTCATCATTGGCACTCTCTATTCCTAGAAAGGAGAAGTTAAATTCAGGGCTTTTGCCTCAGAAAGTATTTCCCAATAAGAACTTACTGAAGAACAACCTCCTTTCCCTTTTTATTTGATTTTCTGGGGATCCTGTTTTATTATGCTGGAGCTCCAGGGCCTTGCTCCTGGTAGGCAAGCACTGGTGCATGGAGTTACGTCCCGGCCTACATAACGAGAGAATACACAAGATATTTTATAATAAGTGATCATTGATTGTTAGTTGAACTCTCCAGTCATTGAATAAACAAAAATAGGACACATAYTTTGCAAGTACCTTGTAGTGTGCACATACAGGCTGATTGACCTTATTATCCTGTGGATAATAAACTTCTATATTAAGCAAGATATCTTTCCTATTAGTTCCTGAAGTGCCACCACTAGTTAATTATTGCCCTGTGTTTGTACTGCCATGTCATTGGACTCTTTTTGATTCTGGATCTGGCTGGGATCTAAACCCTAATGCTTTATTGTAGCAAACTAGATAATAGACAGGCCATCAAGTTCCATTTGGATTTCCGATAAATAAATAATTTTAGTAAAGATGTCATAAATGTCACATAAATAAAATGGGGAGCCATTCTGTGTGTGTGCATCACAGCCCCTGGAAACCTGCTACCTTCAGAGTTCGGTATTGAATAGTCACCAAGTAAATGCAGTCATATTGCCTGGAGAGCAACGCCAGTCCAGATGGAAACACAGGTGTGAGTTATCAGTGGAAGCAATTGTATCACTAACACTCTTGTATGTTTCTAAACTATAGCAGGATGCAGAGTCATGAAGAAGTTTAATGATTATTTGATATTTCGTAATATCATCATTTGGGACAGTGTCTCACTATGTAGCCCATGTTGGCCTTGAACTCATGATCTTCCTGACTCAGCTACACTGGGTGTTGAAATTTCCCTACCTGTTTTATTTACATTTTTTCTTTTTAGCTTCTTTTTTTCAGTGACCCTGGACCATGATTTTTTTTCAGAAGGTTAAAAAAAAAAACTTACTACAATAAAGAATTAGTGTTTAGTATCCCAGCCAGACCCAGAATTAAAAACAGTTCAGGGGCACGGCAGTATGAAAACTCAGGAGAATAAGTTAACTAGTGGTGACATTTCAGGAACTAACAGGAAAGGCATCTTGCTCAATATAGAACTTTAGTATCCATTGGATAGTAAGTTCAAAATTTAAAAAAAATAGTAAAAATAATTAACTAGTTAGCAAAGATTTAGGAAGATTGTATTTCTTCAACCAGTTCTGTTCAGTGGGAGATTTGATTTTAAACATTCAAATTAAAAAACAAAGAAAAACAACTTGAAGTCACCTACTTGGTTCTGGACTGATTGATTTCCTTAGGTAGCGGCTCCTGTTCAACAACCTTACCACAGACCAAAATGTAGAGATAGAATTTGACAACTGGCTAATTTGTAATGTATATAAACTGTTAATATGACGATTTACACTAGCCAACATGATCTGCCTGGAAGACAGATCTCGGCTTGTTCTGCAATACATTATTTGAACAGAACTGTGCATGAGTGCTTGGTTCTCAGTCTCTGCTCTTGGTGGCTCTGTGGCTCACCAGAAAAGAGTGAGTGACCATTCTGGGCCAATGATAGACAAGTTAGAAAGGAAGAAGAAAGGAATGTGTAGAAAAAGTAAGAGGATGAAGAAACCAGGGAATCTTCGATGAGATAAATACATTCCACACAGGTTCTCATAAAGAAAGCCACATACGTAGCAGAGGATGGCATGGCCTTGTCAGACATCAGTAAGAGGAGGGGCCCTTGGTCCTGTGGAGGCTTGATGCCCCATTGTAGGGAATGCCAGGACAAGGAAGCGGGAGTGGGTGGGTTGGTGACCAGGGGAAGAGGGAATGGGATGGGGGTTTTCAGAGGGGAAACAAGGAAAGGGGATAACATTGGAAGTGTAAATAAAGAAAATATCTAATAAAAAAAGAAAGGGCTGGAAACCATKAAGAGGAGAGAGAGCAATGAACAATGTCCCCATCAGGAACAAGTCTTTTCTTTGAAAGGGTAAGGTATAACCACCATCGGGATTTCAGATTGTTGAATATGTGTTTTGGAAGATCTGGTGGCACCTTTGCAGAAATACTGTGGACAATGGTTAGCAAGATGAGATATGGACCCATCTGCTGTAGCCCAGACAGAAATAGAATGTTCTGGGACTGGGAAAGTAGCAGTCTCACAGAAGGAAGACATCTACTTCAAGGCTGATGTGACAGTAGCTGTCAAGGCTGGTGAAAGGCTCCCAGGAACAGGCTTCTCTTTCATTCTGACACTAAGTTCCAGTGCTGACTCCTCATCTGACCGTGACTCTGCCCCTGCTTCAGAGAAACTTACATGGGAACTCCTAAACTGTGATGCTGTGATCATGGAACTTTGCAAGAAAAACAGAGAAATAAATGCTTGGTTTGAGCCTGGTGTCAGGAGTAGAACAATGGAGTGACTCACACTCTAGATGCACATCTTTGGATAGTCCAAAGGAATGCAGATACAGAGTTGAGACTGAAAAGACAAATCTCAAAGAAAGACTTTGATTTCTGAGTCAATAAAAGTGTCAAATAAGTCACCCTAAAACACTGTATTGAGTTTCAATGGACTTAAAGTGAAAACCTTAAATTATAAACAAATGAAAAATGAGTAATGAAACAAGAAACAGCAAGACATGGGAGAAAAATGGAGAGAGTCTGATATTAGCAGACACCAGAAAAGCAAATGACAAATCCTGTCACTGAAGGCAAAATATCTGCTAGATTTTGAAAAGAATTCTTTTGAATATAGAGATTATTAGAAGTAAAGAGGAGAGTATATTTTAGAGGCAAGTTAGGCAAAACGTGCAAGTGACTGACCATAACATAAGTAGAAACTGAAGAGGACCCAGTAAGTCCTCATCTAGGCTCGCTGCGTGAAGGAAAACATTAGTCACGGGTGTTCTGTATGCATGAGTATGTGTTGTATTGCTTTCTGGTTGAATGATATTTAGCACAGATGAAAAAAGAAAAGAAGGTGAAGAGATAAAGAAGATTGGGTTCCAATATGGAGGAGGCAAAAATAAAGGAAGGCAGTTGACAAGCAGTTCAACACTGTGTGCTTTACTAGGGCTGCTGTGAAAGAAGTATCACACCACTGGGCATAACAGCAGAAACATGTTCTCTGAACATTCTGTCAGTCAGTGTCGAAAACCAATATGTCAGCAACCATGGTTCCTTCTCATAACCCAAAAGAAGAATCTCTGCCAGATTCACCCAGGGTGTGTTTGTAGTTTTCTCTTTGTAATACCCAAACCATCCCTTTTTGTAAGAGTACCAGTAATATCAGATTAGAGGATCCCATCCTAGATGCTGTGCCTACTTTTCTATTGCTGTGAAGAGACACCATGACCAAGGCAACTTATAAAAGAAAATGTTTACTGGGACTCACAGTTGTAAAGACTTAAAGTCCATGATCATCATGACAGGGGACCTGGCAGCAGGCAAGCAGGCAAAATGCTGGAGCAATGTGAGAGGTCACATCTGATCCACAAGCAAGAAGCAGAGAGAGATCTAACTAGAAATAGAGTGGGCTTTTGAAAGCTGAAAGCCCACTTCCTATGACAAACTTCCTCCAACCAAGGCCCCACCCCTAATCCTTCCCAAACAGTTCCATCAACAGGGGACCAAGTATCCATATACACAGGCTATGGGGGTTATTGCTCAACCAGTCCATAGCACTGTATAACTAATTGTATCCCAAATGACACCTTTTCCCAATCACATCTCTTTCTGGGGTTCTGAGACTTAGCAGGTCAGTGTGTGGACTTGTGGGAGTGACATAATTTAGTCTTCATATGAAAAGCAGCCATCTCTTCTACTATAACAAGAAAGAAGGACTGTAATTAGTCTGTCCATAGAACCGGTGGCAGTTTTAATAGTGGAGATAAGGTTATCAGCAGAGATGTCAGATTTGGAAGTAAGAGTTAAAAGTTTCCTGATGGAGGTTTGAAAGACCATTGGACAGAAAGAGAGAAGGCTGACCCGGGTGGCCTTCAAGAGCACTATCACATTGGCATACATGTAGATGATGTACTCAATAATTTGGTGTGTCTTTTCCACAGTCGTGGAATGTCTTCAGAGGAGAAGGGGCTTTGACGATGTTATAGTTTACAACAAAATAAATGCCAGTTTCACTAGGGAAAAGCTATTTGCAGATTAACCAGGCATGCATACCTTTGGAGTTCAAGTTAAATGGCACTCTATCTGCGATGATCCCTATTTTTATTACCAAAATGTACATGACTAGAATTCATTCCCTTTAATGTTATTTCTCCCTTAGACTGTCCTAAGGAAAGGCATGACCTTATGCGTCTATCTGTTTCTTAATATGCACCAGTGCTCCTTGATGATGAGAAATTTAATCCTCAGCCAACATTCTCCAAGTTGAAGCTTGAGTAATGGTGTCTCACAAAGCAAGCAACTATTTCCTTTGGAAAGCAATTTTTCTCAGGAAGCTTTATCTAAAGCTTTATATTTTCCAGGGCAGGGAGATGTGAGATTTGTGGATAATTACAATTACAGAACATAAACATTGATGATGACCTCCAACAACACAACAACCTTGAATCACTCGAAGAAATATAATTGATCTCAAGCCACATAAAAAAGACTAGCTTAATTCATGCCAGAACAATATCGGCAATACTGTTGCAATATTTCTTTCTGTTTATGGAATTGATAACAGGTACTCATTAAAAATCATATGATAATAGCCATATTCTCATGCAAGAGTGAACAGGATTAATAGGTAAATATAAGAAATGAAGAAATATTATACTATTATATTTTATCTTTTTTTTCAGAGTGATTGTGTACTCAGCTTCTTTCTCTCTGAACATATACAACCAACACTTGAAGACTCTCCATTTGTGGACCCAGGCAAGTGAACCAATCACAATTACCATGGCATCGACTGTGTGTGTAATTGTAGGGAAGATCAACTGGTAATGGCTTCAGTTCCAAATGATAATGTATTTTTAATGCTAAGACCTTACTGTTTTCTCCCTAGCCATTTCTAAAGAGTCTGAACCCCCTGGGAATACAGTCTTCAAGTTAAGATGTGTTTGTCCATTTACAACAGTGACAGGACTATAGTCCCTATTTCGATTAGTTGTGCTTTGAATTTAGATTGCATTTCAAAGACATACTCTTTGTTTCTCTGGCATAGGAGTCTTGCAGTTTTATCACTACCTTACAAAGCAACATAATAATAATAATAACAATAACAGTAATCATGGACTTTCACTCTTACGTTTTAAAGCCTATGACACTCTTCTCCATGAACAAAGCCTTGTATTGGTGCCACCATCCTGTTCTCTTCCAAATGTGTCCTATACAGATTCTAATGAACAGTCAATCATTTCCCTAGATTTACACAGGATCCGTTGAAAGTTCTATGAGTTTTAAGCATTTATAATGCATTTCACATCAAGGAGTGGCAATCCAATAACTTACTAGTTTTATATAAACATTAATTTGTTAGTTTTATTTGTGTGCGCATTTGTTGGCCAGCAGGTGTGTATGTGCAGCACGAGTATGCAGGTGAACTAAAGTCACAGGTGGCTGTAAGGCCACCTGCTGTGGGATTGGGAACTGCATCTGGGTTCTCTGCAAGAATAAAGGGTACTCTTAGTCAATGAGCCATCTTCAGCCCTACACATGCTGGTTTTAATCTCCATATTTATAAATATATAATTTTCCAGCCATCGCCAATCCTTCCAACTCTCAGTGTTCATTTTATCCATGTTAACCTCCTGACTCTTGAGGTTATATCCATGTGCTCATTATATCTGGCATCCTAGGTACTTAAGGCTTAGATAGAGAGTTTTCCAAATGTTCTATTATGGGCACAAGTATTTATTAAATTGTGTAACTGTGCTTGCACATAGCCAACCTCTATTGCTACATGAAAAGTTAAGTCAAGGACTCCCTTCCCAACCTGCATTGCTCATTCTTATAATTCCTGAGATAATGTATRAGGATTTCCAGAGAAAGAGGGGGAGAGAAACTGAGAATGTAAAAGGAAAGACAGAAAACAATCAATTTTAATTACCTGAGATGTTACTACCAGTAATGGCACAAACTTTAATAATCTAGGCCCAGAAAAAAAATATCAAGTTGTTCAGTCCTAGAGATGCTATCAGAATGGGGCTGTGCAGCCTCTGTCATTGAAGCCCCTCAGGAAAAATTGATTAAACCTCAGATTCCTGTCAACTTTGTGTTTTATGCATAATATTATTCCTGAAAGATATTTCGAAATACATATGCACCCAAAATTATGATGGTTATTATAAAAACTAAAGCGGCSCTTTGAGGAAGTCTCCGATTTTAAAATTTCATATGTCATCAATACTCGAGAATTATTTTAACATTTATGAGTAACTACAGATTTGATTCATGCCATTTCAAAGCTATAGGCTGCCCACTAAAAAGAGCTTACTGTCTTAAAACAATGGGACACATTTTCCAAGCAGGATATGCAAATCCCTGTAATAAGCAAGGATTCACCSGAAACYGTGCCTCATTTTGTTCTTCCAATCATCTCATCCTTCTGGATTCTTAATCTTTTGTCACAGAATAGCTGCTGACTGTTAGCAAGAAGCCTGTTTCCTTAARCATTGTGCTCACCCAWGAGTTGAAAATTTTAGCTTATAGAGGACAAAGTTATTCAAATGCGTTCAGATAGTGCTTTGCATAGAAAYAACCTTAAATGGAAATCCCAGACTTTGGCAACCTCTACTGAAGTGTTGATTTTGAATACCTATGTCTCTAGATGTGCCTCAAGAATCACACAAGGCCAATGCATGTGCTGGATATGCACTTATCACCTTGACACACACGTGAAAGCAMMCCTCAAYGAGGAATTCCCTCCATCAGATTAGTGTGTGGGCATGTCTGGAGAACATTTTCTTATTGACTAGAGAAGGCCTAGTCCGTGTATGCATTACCATTCCTTGATAGGTGGGCCTGAGCTATGTAAGAACGTTAGTTGGTCAAGCCACAAGGAGCAGGCCAGCGATCAGCATTCCTGCATGGTCTCTTCTTCATTTCATGTACTGAATGTCTGCCTTGACTTTGCTAGACGATAGGCTTTAACCTGCAAGTCAAATGAACCCTTTCCTCCCCGAGTTGCTTTTGTTTGTGGTATTTATGCACGGCAACAGAAAGCAAACTGGAACATGTCACCCTGAGTCTGGGAAATGCTATCAGTCCTTGGCTTTCAGTGTCTCCTGAAACAGGATTCTGTGCAAAAAACGTAAGACTTTATCTTTTGTCATATGCTAGTCTCYTCTCCTCTACTAAAATATTCCTTGGCTCCTGGTTGTCCTTCAAGTCACTAACTTCACTGATGACTTTAGAGTATGTGTTTATTACAGACAAAGCCWCTTTGATTGGATAAACTGTGTGTATATTGTGTACCTTGGCATTCCAAGATGAACCACCAAGTCTGGCTTGCTATACTAATGCTTCCCAAATAATTACTGAATAAACATTGACTGTGACAACCACT
>BDUI01000766.1:139311-152065 GCA_002335545.1 Apodemus speciosus
CCTCAGCTACACAGCACAACTGTTGTGAGCCTAATCTATGCACAAACTCTGTCTCAAAATGAAACAATTATCTTCCATTGCTTTGAATAAGAAAACTGTTATAAATCAGAGTAGCAGCTACTCAAGAAATGTTTACATTGGGAAATGAAGATTCAGTCAGTAKTATATATGACTACATGTGTGTTCATGGATCTTGATCATCTATATCACCATGTAACAAAAGGAATAGTAAGAAATATTGGTAAGTCAAACGAGTTTATATAAATTTGTTACACACTCTTTAGTCTTGAAAACAGTCCCTAAGAGACTACATATCTGTTTCAGTAATGTCATTACTCAAAACAATTTAAACAAAGCCTATTGAAATTGCTTTCAGACATATAACTCTCACAGTAAGCCGGGAGGTATTTTTCAGTGGTCATGCCCAATTTTTGATCAAAAACWACATTAACTAAGCTGGCCACCCATTCCATCCAACTGATGAATTCCTAAATTACTTTTGACAGKTTTCCAAAAGTGCGTGTTACACTCAGGAACTTAAGCCTACCAGTGAGGTCGTTCAAAGAGACTGTGATGACAGGAGAATAGGGCGTGGGGACAGCAGGAACTAGAGATGCAGATAAAATCAGCGAGGTGGGGCCGACGACCATGGAGCCCCTCCCCCTGAGGGTTAGCAGGGACGGGGCCCTGCGGTGTCAGCGCCCTCAGCATCACTAAGACTGTTTCGATGCTCTCTCTCTCCGTTCACTTCCTAGCTTGTCTTTTTTTATTTTTTTCTTCCTTGCTTGTTTTGTTTTGCTTGCTCTGGTTTGAGACAGGATCTCCCTATATACTCTAGGCTGGCCCGGAACTTGAGGCATACGTGCGGTCGAGATACCGGCAATCCTCCTGCCTCAGCCTCTGGAGTGRTAAGTTTGCACAGGGACTCATCACTGCGATATTTAGTTCCAGTCTTCCCGGTGTGCTAACATTGAGAAAAGTAAGGACTCCAAACTTTGGTTCCAGCGCCTCTCTCCTTTTCTACCTCTAGTTTCATAGCTTCGCATCTTCCTTGTCTTTTTCTCCCCTCTTTACGACTCCAGCCCTACCCTCCTCAAATCCAGGGCTGTGTATGGAGCTGGTAGACGGCTTCTCGAAACTCCATCGGAGTCTCAAACTCAACGCGCTCCAAATCCAACTTCTGATGGCTRTACYCTAAACAYGCCCTCCATCTTTCCCACCGTAGTCTCGCCGTCTGCCTTCAAGTGATGCAGGCTGAAACTCTTAGTCATTCAACCCCACTTCTCTTAAAAGTTACATTTATGCTATCTGAAAATCCTGTTTAAAAAATAAACCCACAGGCCCACCATTTCCCATCCGCAATCSTTCAAGTGGCCATCAACTCCTACCTGAAGCACCGCTGCAGCTTTATCAGGTTCTTCGCTTCTGCCCCGGGTTCTTTTTGYCTCCACTGAACCACATAGCCAAAATATTGCTTTGGGGAGAAAATTCAGGTCCTATAATTTCTTTCTTCRTAGTCTTTTGAAGTCTCATCTCACTCACAGTGAAATCAAGATACCCAGTGGCACATGAACTTGTACGCGGCTCATTCCCTTGAGAAGCTCAGCCTCAAGTCTGCCTGGAGCTCTCTCCCAGTCCCTGTCGCCAGGCCTCAGCGTCTCCTCACTGTTCCTGGACTGGGAAGGCAAGCGCTGCCCTAGGACCTGTGTATCCACTGATGGCTCAGTTGTGCATGTCTCGCATGTCCTTGCCATCTCTTCAGTGAGGCCTCTCTGCACTCCAGTCCTCTTTTGTTGCCACTTCAAAGTTTTCAAATAGTTTATTAGAAAAAAAATCAGATCATTGGACCAAGGAAGAATAAGGTTCTTTTCAGCTTTTGGAAGTCGTCAGAAAAACTCTTCGAGTTTTCCAAACATTCTTATTTTCTTGTACGTGTGTGTGTGTGTGTGTGTGTGTGGGTGTGTGTGTGTCCTGGAGCTGGTGTTACAGGAGGTAGCAGATTACTCAATATAGATGCTGAGAACCAAACCCACGTCTTATGTATGAGCAATATGCATTCTTAACTGCTGAGCCATCTCTGCTGTTGTCAGAGTTGTTGTTAAATTATTATTTCTTCTGCTTATCTAAAAAAAGAGATTGTGTGTGCATACAGAGGACATAAAAAAATCTATAAATTCTTAAATTATTTTCTTTGCTCATTTCCAGTTCTAGCTAATTGTTATTTAGTTATAAAGCCTTTAATGTTTTTGCATACCAAAGTAATCAGACTCCAGAAGTTGTGCTTGATTTTATATTAATATTAAAATGAATTACGCCTGAAGTCCCAGGCTTGATGAGAAGAATTGTTTATCTTATATTAAATCTTTGAAGCTTTGTTCTAGAAACTCCCTTCCTCCTATGAGGCTCAAAAAAATGCTTWAAAAAAAATCCTTTCCCTTTCAAAGAAGCACATGATTACTGTAGCGATCACAGCTGACAAATGACTGCAGCGATACAGCAGCCTAACCAAGACATCTAACAGTATTTAGTTTATATGACAAAGAAACAGTTAACRTTTAGATKTGAAATACTTTGTAATGCTCTAAGGATTATCCAGGTACCCATTTGAGGTACTCTGTCCCACTGTTTCTGCAGAGTTCAGTGCCCGTATCCTCYTGAACTCACACAATCCCCTAGTCTGTCATTTCTTCTCTTTCTTCTCCCTGTGATACAATGTAAATATYCCCAGGCCTTCAAAGTTACCAGGACAGAGAAGTCAGCGGTTCTGAATCTCATCACCATGCCTCACTCACACCWAGTCGGTGGTTACTTACAATGAGGTAGTGTTTTGATACACAGGTGTTGTCTTGTTGGGAAATTATTTCACAGGACAYAAGAGAGGCGGGCYGACTTGCTTATGAAACAAAAGAYAGAACMGGCAAATCTCAAAACCAAGTCCATGTGTTTCCTGGTTCTCTAAACATGTTCTGCTTTGTTCGTGGGCTTATTTGGCCATTTGTAAAGTGTCTATTCCATTCATTTGCCAGTTTTATTGTCTGAATTACGCATTTTGTTTTGATGGAGTCTTCATATATTTTGAATATAAATTCCCTGTCAAATGAGTAGTTGGTCAAGATTCTCTCCTATTCCACAGGCTAGTTTTCCACTCTAGTGTGTCTTTTGCTGAGATAAACCTTTTTTAAACTAGTCAGAAAATCACTGCTTGAAGTCTTGAAGTCTTCTTCCTGAATTCACCCAGCAGTTCAGCAGCATTTTTGGTATTTCATTGGGCCTTTTCCATAGGTTGAGCTGTTTTTTGTTTGAGATAGCAAGCATAAGTCTCAATTCAATTTTCTTTAATTTAATTTAATTCGTGTGGGTCTTTTGCCCACACAAATGGTGTCCACAGAGGCCAGAAGAGTAGGTACTGGGAATCAAACCCAGGTCCTCTGGAACATTAGCCAGTGCTCTTAACCACTGAGCCATTTCTCTAGTTTTAGTTTTCTTTACATGTAGATACTAGATCCCAGCACTGCTTGTTAAAAGAGACTTTCTGTCTATAATTTTTGAAGTTTTTTAATTTTTTTTAAAATTATGTGGCATGTGTATGTGCATGTGTGTACACACCCTTGTGCACATGCACACATGTGCATGCACTTGAGTCCACATGCATGCAGGAGCCAGAAGACATGTCAGATTCCGTGGAGCTAGAGTTAGAGGCCATTGGTGCTGGGGACTGAAAAGGGTAATCTGGAAGATAAACACGCACTTTTAATTGCTGAGCCATCTCTTCAGCACACAGATTTCCCCTATATTTCTAAGTAGTTTTATTAAGAGTCAAATAGCAGTCACTGTGAGGGTTTCTTTCTGGGCCTTCTATTCGGTTGTTCTACACGTTTGATGTGGTCTGAGCGACTGTCTTGGTGATCGGGCTTTGTTACCACGACTCTGTAGTAGATGGGGCTTGACATCAGCCACTGGGGTCTCTCCAGAAATGCTCTTTCTGCTTAGAGTTGTTTCGACAGTTCTGRGTCTTTGTATCTGCATATAAAGGTTGTAACTTAGGGATAGCTGAGATTTGCAAAGAATGTCATTGAAATTTTGATGAGAATTCCACTGAATCTGTAGCACACTTGATAGCACAGACATTTCCCTAATGTTGACTCAGTAGGTACATGATTCTAGGGAGGTTGTCTGACCATCTAGAGTCTTTCAATGACTTTGTTTTCAGCTTATGGAATTTCATCTTAGAAATCCTTAACATTTTCTGTTAGGTTTCTACCTATGTGCTATATTTTTTGTTGCATTCTATGAATAGAACGATTTTGTTGACCTCCTTTTTAGTGAGTTTCTGCTGTATAGAAAAACTACTAATTTTGTATGTGGATTTTATATCCATTGACTTTGATGAATGTATTTCTACTCTTTAATGCTGAACAATTATTTCGCAAAGAATCCAATTCTACACTTTCTATAAACTTACTAGCATCAATATTTTCAATACCAACAGCTTTAATTTCTGTTTTTGATTTTTATTCTTGTTCCTAGGTGTCTATGAGACTTTGGTGTCCGTATGTCCTAAAATATTTATTAGCATTGTTCTTTCTAAACATATCTTGCCTCTTATAGATTTAAGGCAGATAAGGCTACAACCTCTGCCTTTAAATGTAATTTTTTTCCAATATTCAGCCTTGACTTTTAAAACTAATATCCTAGTTTAATATCTTGTGACTTCAAAGATAATACAAATTCCCCCCAAATTTAAATTTCCATTTTTATCTTTCTCTCCATTTACGCATTTCTAACTGTCTGATGGGCACATATCCTCTGATATCTTTCCATCTCAGAAATTCCAAATTGTTCCTCTGCTTTCCATGAAGACTATTTCTAAATCTGACATTACTTACTACCAAATAATAAGTACCACATTATTGAGTCTCTGTATCACCTTCACATAACATCTGATTAAAATTTTATTATAACTTATTTGAGATATTTCAACTCAGTTTTAGCCTTCTATGCAATTACCAACACACCCATTCAATTTTCTTTTATGTCTATTATTATCAAAATGATATTCAATATTTTCTATTCATCTATGAATTATTTGATTGATGGTTAAGATAGTCTTTGTTTCAGTCTCTCAGACAGGTCAACCTTTTGACACTGTCACATGACATTGTAATCTACACTGTTCACATTCAAGACCTGCAGAATCAAGAAAAAAAATCACCAAAAATTTTCTTATAATGTTTTAGGTAATTTTATGATTTTGTGTCGGCTCACATACATAGCTTTCCTCAGGCACTGCAGTCCACAGGACACCAACTCTAGATTCTAACCTGAGTAACAAAAGCTAGAAAGAAGAACGAACAGAAGAATATTACCAGATTTCTGCAGAAGTGAAGACTGTAGACTTTCAATAGCTAGTTCCAGCTGTAAATTCTTGAAGGCATTTTATTTATCACTGTGTTTTGGGTGTCCAAACATACACTTAATAATTAAGCTCAGAGTGTTTGAAGAACATCCCCTTTTATCCAGTACTCTAAAGACTCTTCACTGTAGCAAATATAAAAATGTTTGGGAACTGATACAGACTCTGAGTTATCCAAGGCYGACGTGTCCTCATCTTGACCTAGTGCCTCAGTTCCCTTCATTGCATTTCCTCAGTCTATTGAGTGCTGCAGTCTTCCTCAGACCTTCTGTGCTGTGTTTCCCTAAGAAGAGACTGTTCTTACGTAAGCAGTCTAGAGCTCTGCTTCCTGTCTCTGTCCATCAGAATTCTGTCCATTTACAAACACCCCCCCAGTCCTAGAAACAAGCATCCCACAGCAGGCAGCTAACTGGGATTCTAGAAATGAGCAGTCAGGGCCTCCCTCCCTTCTGATGGGTGACTGCATGCAAGAGAATGGAATTTCCACGTGGAACTCTGGAAGGATTCTCTGCCGCACTCTGTGCACATATTTACTATGTCTGACTACAATGAAAAGCTTTTAACCAGTGCAACGTGCCAAAAAGTCTCAGACCTTTATAGATATACTTCACCTAAAGAAAGTCTTGTGCCTATAGACACAAAAATATAAGTTTAAATTTAGCAAGTTTAATTTTTTCTGCCCAAGATCTCACAGTTAAGGATGTAAATTTAAAGCCTTCAAAACTCTGAGCTCTTGATATTTAATCTAGATTTTTTTTGAGTAGTGCTTGATYATCCTACTAATGCACACATAGCTTGAAGTTTAACCAATAGACGTTATCTGAATTAAGTGATACAGGAAAATATAAGACTGAAACCAAGCTCAATGGTCTGTGAGTGGAATATGAATCTAAACAAAGGCATCTTTGAATTTCAAGGAAGACAAAAGAGAAGTTGGAGTGAAACTGTGTTTGAAAATATAATCATGTCTCTGACTCTTTTGCCTGCTCATGGGACCCTTTCCCTAGTAAATGGGTTGCTTTGTCCAGCTTTGATATGAAAGTTTATGCCAAGTCTTATTGCATCTTGCTCTGTTGTGTTGGGTTGAAATCACTGGCCTTCTATTTTCTGATGGGAAAAGAAGGAACAGTGGATCTGGAGGAGAGGGTATATGAGGCACTGAGACCAGGGTAAGAAAGCTGAAGTCCGTGTCTTGTATGAGAGAAAAATTAAAGAAAAAAAGAAAAGAAAAAATAATCACCTCAGATTTCCAAACTTTAGCAAAAAAAAAAAAAAAACCATAAAATTATACAAATTTAAAGACCTCAGTGAGTAACAAAAAAGAAAACGTCAAAGAGAATTATACTGTTAAATGCTGAAATCAAACAGGGAAGGACTGGGGACGCTTCGGCCGTGAGAGGGAAGGGACTCACAGTGAGAGAGGGAGTGATGTGGGATGAAGCCAGCGAGAAAACACGGAGGCTGGAGGGCAGCGAGGAGCTTGCAAGTGTCCAAAGAAGAATCCTCAGTTCGGGCTTTTATGAGCAAAAATAATGTCTTCAGAGACAGTGGAAAAAGAAGTGTGAGGAAGGGGTGGGGGTGGGGGCCAAGCAGGCACATTCTGCAAACTGAGCTCCGTGTTTATGTCTTCCGTCCCAAGTCTTCTAAGTTGAGAACTAAGGAAACAGATTGGGGTGGTTTGTCTTTTCTAACACAGAGCTGGGGCTGTGATTTCCCTCTGAGCATCTCTGCCATTAGCCTTTAGCCACAGCCCCCAAGTGCTGATGGGTTGACTTTCCTTGACCTTCAGTTTAAAGTTATTATAGTTCCTTTTCTGGGTCCATTTTTGTGAAATATATATATATATCCTATTTTGTTATCAACTATTTGGGAAATGGCCAGAAATGGGGCTGTCTTCAATACCTATTTTAATTCCTAATTCCTAATTTTACGTGGTCCTAAGACAACACAAAAATCAGAGGAAACTGAGGGAAATRGARGGGTGAGGAAACTGGTTGAGAATCAAAACTACAGCTCATAAAGTCAAATTTGCTYAYGAGATGGTGCTCGTTTCTAAGGACACATAAACTAAGGGTRTTATAAACAACAAAATAGGTYTSGGAGGTTGGTAGACTGTGAACTTAGMTCATACCGATGCTCAGCCTCATGCCACAGCAAAACAAAAACAAAAAGRAAATCAAAACAATAACAGTGAACAAACAAACAAAAACAATACAGGGTGGCSTGCTCTTCAAAACCCAGCACTGGGGAAGGAGAAATGAGAGGGTCAGAAGGTACTTTAAGGACATGTTCCACAGGACGCRAACCTCTCTAGATCGACTGAGCATTGTTAGTCTGRGAAYGTGATGCAGCTGCGTAGCTCCGAGTGTGACAGAAGGGAATGTGCTGCCCCTGCTCTGGGAGGAGTTTGGTGAGTGTCAGTAGGGTCATGCTGGTTAATTATTACATTTCTCAAGTCTTAGACAGTCGTGGTGATTTCGTGTATATAAGTTCTGTGAATTATTAAGGCACGGGCGTTAGAACTTCCAAACATAATCACTGACACATACAGAGCTTCATGAACAGTTGGATTATGTCCTCTAGATTGCTCCCATTCATCACTGTTCCCCGATCATACGTACCCTCTGCTCTCATTCATCCTCCTCGGCCAGACAGTGATACAGATAACTCAGTTTGCTCCAGATTGATACTCTGTATCTTGTTTTGTTTCCTCGCGTTCTTTCATTGTTCAGTGGGCAGGATCTCACTGTAGCCTGAGCTGAGTGTCATGTGGGTACACCGGGTGTGGGCACAGGTAAGGGCTAAGGGTTGGCGTTTGGTGCCCTCCCCCAACGCTCTCCACCTCTCCTGGGACAGAGTCTCATTGAACTTGGGGCTTACTACATCAGCAAAACCGGCTGGCCAATGAGCCCCCCTTGATTCATTTGTCTCTAAYCTCCCGAGTCCTAGGCTTGCAGCTGGAGTCCACTACGCCCTGATTTTTAGGAAGGTGGTAAGGATGTGAACTCAGGTCCTCATGTTTGGGCAGTCAGCGCTGCCCACTGAGCCACTGAGCCACCTCCTCAGCATCCAGTCTATCGTCTTTAACTTTAGTAGATACAGTTTGTTGTTTCACACCTCCTAACTTAGTGCTGCTTATTAATTCCAATATGTTTGTACCATAGTTGGGCTCTTGACACAGGCACGTTACATACTGATGTATTTATTTGAATTACGAAAAGAAATAAACACGTAGAGCAGGACTTGCGAGCTTCTGGGATGTACAGGCAGACAACGCTCGGGCATCTTAATGTATTCATTTGCCCTTTACAGTCCCGTTTCTCCCTACAGCAAGTGCAGAGCAGCACACATTTGCTCTTCCAATTCTTTATTGTTTTGATAGCTTCTCAATTTTACATCACATCCTCGTATCCGGTTTGTGCACTGTCCTTCAGATATAGTGATAGTCAAGAGCCCAAAAGTGTGGATTTACCCAGAGTAGTTCAACAAATTTGAAATGAGAGTTTAATTACCAGCTAACCCATAAGCAGCTCCTCAACCTTTTCTCTTGGGTAGACTCTAAACTATGGAGTTTAAAGCATCGCTTCTCACATATTAAAACCAAGGAGAAGTGAGACATTGACAAATTTCGCATGGTGCTTCAGTGACAGAAGTCCAGGGCTCTGATTAGAATTCTGGGTTTTCAGAAGCAATTTGATTTATATGTACGAAGTCAGGAAGGACGCTTAATCTACCAGAGTTCAACTTCTGTGAGCTGTTAAAGACGTTGAGTTACAGATAAAATAGTTTTAAATTGCAGTTGTTGTCCCCGGCGATTGGTTGCAAGAAGCCCCTGAAGATGCTAGTTCCCTTATATCAAATGATATAATTCTGCAGATAATCCACACAGGAACAATGTATACATAAACCATCTCTAGATTGCTTATAATGCCTACTATAGTATAAATATTACAGAAATTGCTGTTATGTTACATTATTTATGTAATACCATGAGTAAAAAAAACCATGTATTTTCAATATAGACACAGTTTAAAAATTATTTTTGATGCGCAATTGGTTGCATCCAAACTGCAACCACAGCATTCTCTCTCTTCTTCCCTCCTTCCCTTACCCTTCCCCCTCCCAACCCTGAGTGTTGGTTGGGAGGTGTGTTTGGGATGGGATGCATGAGCACTTATAACTGTGCACACACAGTTAGGAGCACAGCATAGCAAGTACTGCTCTTGCAGAAGACCAGAGATTGTTTCCCAGAAGCCACATTGGATGACTCACCTCTGCCTGGAACTCTACATGCAGGGATCCTCTGGCTACCGCACGCACGTGTCCACATGCTGGTGCTGGTGTGCGTGTGTGCACGCACACACAGGCACACACACACCACACATATACACTCATACACACACATGCACACACCACACATATGCACATACACACACCACATAGACACATGCACACACACCACACATACACACACACCACATACACCACATACCCACATGCACATGCACACACCACACATACACACACATACCATGTACACATATGCACCACATACACCACACAAACACATACACCACATACACCACACACACACCACACACACACATACACACACAATACATGCACATACCATAGCACACACAGACACCATACCACACACACATACATACAACAGACCACATATACACACACAATACACACACATACCATATACACACACACAGTATACCACACACACACACCATACCACATACACACCGAGACACCACAGACCACGCACACACATACACAATTTTAAAATGATAATAAATTAATATTATTAAAAGAGAAACAACAAAGTATGTTGATGCCTTGACTCAGGTTTTTGTTTTTTTGTGGACCACACAAACTATTAAATACATGATATTGATAATTAGAGTTTTTTCAACTATTTTTAAAAATAAATCTTGAAAATCACCTACCAGTTGGAGTCTGTGAAAGGTTTAAATTAGTGTGAAATGAAGCAAGAGACAATCCTGATTTAGTTCATGGAGTTCTGAATTCATTGCATTCGTATTGACCAACACATACAGATTAGAAAAATGATTATAGTACTTAAGAAGGAAAGAAAGCAGAGTCACAGACACCGCCTCCTCACACTGAGGCTGTATTTGTTCCGCTCCAGCCAGTCTGATGACTGATTCAGACACGCACTTAGACAGGTGAGAAGATGATTCTATCGAATTCTCTTGCTTCTGGCATCCATCTCAGACTTTGAAAACCCTATCGTATTTTAATTATGGTCAGTTGATTTTCACTGAAACTTGTATTATCCAATAATTAGAGGCATTTAAGTTAAAAATGATGGAAAAATCTCATAAATTATTCATTGGAAAGATAGTAATGGATTAAACACAATTAAGCTTTGGATTAATATAAGGAAGGCTCCAAGGTGTCTGATGACTTTAAGCCATTTGCATCTTCCCCAGTCTTCCTATTAAACTCTATCTAGAAGTACTCTGAATTATTTTATTTTCTTCACAAAGACTCATATAAGGCTGTGGTTAGACATAGGTTCTATAGAAAAACCTCCAGTAAAATAAACAATACTAACTTGTGCTTTATTTTAAGAAAATGGTCCAGGGCCAGAAAGATGGCTCAGTGAGTAAAGGCACTTGTTGCTAAGACCACACACCTGAGTCTGATCCCCAGGATGCTTAGGTAGAAAGAGAGAACTGACTACTTCAGATTGTCCTCTGACACCCACATGTGTACTGCAGCATGCAGGATACATACATACATACATACACACATACATACACACATACATACACACATACATACACACATACATGTGAAGAAATTTAAAGTAAATGCTTCCATCATGGTAAACATTATGGGGATGCTGAGGAACTACTATTACATACTCTGCAATGTTCGGTGTTATTATTTATTTTATAAACAAATTGTGGAGATTTTTCCCTTGTTATTTTGTCTTCTTTTTGTCAGAATGCCTTTCCATTCTCTCTCTTTTGATAAGTAACTTTTTCTGACACTTTCACTTCCTGTGCTTAAGAACAACAGATATAGTGAGTGACTTGGGAAGCCACTTGAAATGCTACGTGCAATCCAGAGCAAGAAGTAAAGGCAAAAAAAAAAATTAGTGCATTCAATTATTCATGCAAGTAAAATGAGATCAGCTAGAAGTCAATATCCTGAACAAAGAGTTACAAAGTAACTCATTAAATTCCACCAAGCTGCTCAGTCCTATGTCCCATTCCTGAGTTAAGGAAGCAATCATCTCACTAGCAAATTCCAAGGACATCTGAAACACGTCATTCTTTTCTTTTAGACTAGTGGCACACTTAAACATTATTTATGAAGGGTATAGAGGGACATGTACATGTGTGTGACGGTGCCTTTGCCCATGTATGCATATGTGGAGGTCAGAGGTCAACATCAGATGCTTCTTCTCCAAGCTTTGTTTTTGAAACTGTTTCTTATTGAACCTGGAGCTCATTAGCCAGCTATCTGGCCAGCCAATCCCCACCACCTTCCAGGCTCCATCTCCTAGCACCAAGAGCACAGGCAAGTGTCACCATGCTCAGGTCCATATACTTGACAATAAGCAGTTCACCATCTTCCCAGCTTCCTAACATTAGTTTTTAAATGATTCATCAACTGTTGCTAAAATCCTCTCAGTGCCTACTTCAATTAAATTTGGGGAATATACAATATTTTTCATGTACTATAGTGAAAAATTAGGCTTATTAATTTTTTTTTATTTTGTGCTATTATAAGGCAGGGTCTCCTGAAGTTCGAACTAATCTCAATTCCAAGATCCTCCCACCTCTCACTCCCCAGTGCAGGAGTTACAGGTGTGTACCACCACACCTAACTCAGAGAAGCTCTGTTAGGAAGACCACACATACATATTTGACAAAATAGTAGCAGATGTGTTCGAGACATTGATTTCATTTATGGAAAATAGTTGGTTTTAATGTGAGTCCTTCCTCTGTCTCCAACTTAGGATCTTTATGATGCATCTGCCAGATTAAATGTAAGCACTGCAATCAACATCACAAGAATAAAGGAGCAAGTTTATTTCTTTTTGACTCATCCTTCTACTCCACATATAAGAGAAACAATTGGAAGGATTTGTAGAATAAGTGAGAGTATAAGAAAGTCCCACAGGGTACCGTTCTCTTACAGTGAAGCATTTATATGACTGTGATTTTGCATCTAATGCTATGATAAACACTGTGGCAAAAACCAACTTGGAAGGAGAGAATTATCTGTTTGCAGCGGATAGCCCATCTCGGAGGGAAGCAAGGGTTGCACAGCAAAATCCAGTCTCAGAAA
>BDUI01000766.1:153345-165248 GCA_002335545.1 Apodemus speciosus
AGAATGGGAGGGCTTCCGGTGAAGCACTTCTGAGCCACGCCCCCAAGAATGGGAGGGCTTCCGGTGAAGCACTTCTGAGCCACGCCCCCAAGATGACCATATACATAGGAAAGGTTTCTGTTGTTGTTGTGTTTCTTTTATGATGAGTTTTAAATGGAAGCCAAGAATACAGAGAATTCAGAGCTAGAATGAGCGACAAAACCTATGTGGAGATGGCTTCACATTACCTTCTGAGCACTTTCTGAAAATACCAGCCAAGATTCTAAAAAAAAAAAAGTTGTCATGCCACTTTATCGCAACACACTGTGAATAAAGACAATCTCTCCATTGCTGGGGGGTGCGGGGGGGTCTGACCTTTCTCCAGGCCTCTGTCAAGTCTTAGTGAAGATCAAAAGACAATCAGAGTTAAAAAAAAATCAAAAACAAACAAACAAAAAACCCTAAGGTAAAGAGTTAGGTAAGTAGAAGTTGTGTACTGATTTTTAAAGTAAACATTAATCTGCATGAACATAAGGGCAAAGGGCATATCGAGAACTATCGAGAACGTTTGATGGCAGGACAGCTGGTGGCATCTTAATAAATTATCTGAGATCCTGAAGGAAGACAAGGTGACACCAGGATGAAGGGGGAGAATTGATGTTGGTAAGATAGATACACAGGGAGGAAAATTTCTCTACAAGACCCAAGCAATCAGCATCTGCCCTTAAAGCTCTTACCGGCCAAGAGAAGCCTGCTGCTCACATTCAGAACGCACTCCTGCCTCAGGCTGGGACCTGTGCTCTTCTGGCATTCTGAAAACTCCCGGATAGTCAAGGATCATCTCAGGGACACTAACTTGGAAATAGAAACCCAAAGCTTGAGTATGGCACTTAATGGCGGAGGCTTCTGCACAAAAAGCTTCTGCTGTTCGATCACTTGAGTTTCTTCTCCAAGCAAAGGGGAGTCTGGGACATTTGAGAAGGGAGGTGCTATAGCCAGATCAGTTTAGGGGTGTTATTAAATATGCTAGTCATATGCAAAGTGAAGGAAGGAAAGACGGAACAAGATTTAAAAGATTTAAAAGCCGTTAGAGGGGCTGGGCAAATGGCTCAGCTGATAAAGTGCCTGCTTTACAAGTAAGCTGGTGGGGCTACATTTGATCCCCAGGACCCAGGCATGGTGGCACATCTTCCCAGCTTGCTGGCCAGCTAGCCTAGCCAAGATGATGAGATACAGGATCGGTTCCGACTCTGTCTCAAGAAGTAAAGTGGAAAACAACAGAGAAAGACACCCAAATGTCCTCCCCTGGCCTCCTCCACCCAATTGGACTTAGGCCCACTCACCCCCACTCCAATGGGGCTGCGCGCGTGCACACACACACACACACACACGTGCACACTCGTACATACCTGTGTATGTGTGTGTGCATGTCCATCAAAAAAGAAAAATATTTCAATCATGTATAACCTCTTTGATATATTGGAACTTAAATACTTGAAATTAATAGCATAATCCAGGGCAGTTTTGTGCCTTATAGTGGAAGCATTTCTTCCCTGGAAAAAGATCCTTAGTCCAACAGAACATAAAGTCTGAGGACAAGAAAGAACATTATAAACAGGTCGCTGGTATCGTGGTGAGTGGCCCCATTTCTTTTTCACCCTTGACCCTGGAACTGTGGACCTGGTGGGGGAGACACACAGTTCTATATATTGGGATGGCTCCAATGCAACTGCATCCCTGAAAATCTCCACCACATGGCTGGAGCTCTCCGTGTCCTCTGCAGGAGGCCCTGCAGGTCCCAGACTCTCTTGTCCACTAAGCTGGTTGGGGTCTCCTTCCCCAGTTGTTTACTGCTTTTACAACCCTGGGGAGGGGCCCACAAGAATCGTGTGTTCCAGCTTTCCCACACATGTGAAGTTTACGTCCTGGGTCTTAGGAGCCTGGCTGCCTCCTTCCTTGTTACAATATTACATCCTGGATCTTAGGAGCCTCCCTCCTTCCTTGACACAATGTTGCAGTTCTGAGGAATTTGCTTAGTGATCAGAATCTGTGTTGCTGAACCCTTGAAACCTCTCACCACATTCACCACATTCGATTTCTTCTTGGACCTATTTCTTCCTGGACCCTTTGGGGGAAGAGCAAGGGTAGTCAGTATAAATGGATCGTGCCATTCCTACACACTTGATTTATATCCTACTCTGGTGATGACACATTCTCTGATGGGTATTTACACAGATCACAAATACATTCATTGCTTTTTCCCCCTTTGAAGAATCCTTTCCACATACCTCTCTTCCAGATTCCCCTATCAGCAATTTTGTGATATGTTCTTTCCACGTTCCTGACTATGCATCCAAGCCACTGGCTTCAGCCCATGAGCTGCTGCAGAAACACATCTGGCCATTTCTCCTTCCAAGCAAAATATACATGCAGGTGCTCCTGCTTGAAGTTCTGCCCACTGGGAGAAGTTCCCTTCAACACTTCAGAGTCGTCCCAGAGCTAGCCTACAAGGCYGGCGCTGTAAACATCCAGATGGTGCCTACCCATTGAGGATAGCTTTATCTGTAGACCAAAACTTGGTCTTTGCCTCCTTTGCTAAACCATCATATGAAATTTTGSGGTAGAGATGAGACTCAGTGGCTGAGCACATATTGTGCATAGAGGCTTTCGGCACAATCCACAACACCAATAAAAATTCATCAGGAACTTTCTGGCTGTAGGAGATGAGGTCGAGGAGGGCACAAAAGCAGGAATTGAGGACCTTGGACATTTAGACCAATTTATATAACTTCCCAGGCCACTAAGAATGTGTAAACAGCATTGTATTTTAGAGCATTAAATAGTATTTATTGAAAATTTTAATACATTGTAGTAAATAATAATAATAATAATAATAATAATCCCACAATTCCTCATATTTTAAGCCATCATCTTTCTATTTAAATCATAATAATATTTCTCATGAGTTCTTTACTAAAGGTCCATTTCACCAAGATCACAGGAATAGGATCCATTTACTTCCAGTCACTTTGATTTTGAAAATGGTGGACTGACTCTCCAAATGGTAACTTAATAAATAAAAATACCCACAACCGTCTTGAAGGAAAGGCAAAAGGAAAGGCAGACCTTCCCAAACAACCCACAGCTGCTGGCCGTGTCATTCCAAAAAGGATTGATAGCCTTAAAAATAGTCYCGGTGCACTGATTGCCATCCTAGGTGTTATAGGAACTTACAAACAAAGGGCTGGAGCTTGAGGAGATGGAGGTGGGCGGGTCAGAGAGCCTCTGTTCAGCATCGCTGTCATCCAGGCACCCTCTTCAGCAGATGGCCCGCTCCACTGAAGACAGTGTCTAAAAATGTATCTAATAGATTTGAAGGTAACTCACATCCTACACTGATTGTAGCCATTTAAACTGTATGCCAGTTATAAGTCTGATTGTGATGTCAACACAGGAGCATTCAGGCCATTAAAGGCTCCAACTCACAGTCTATATTAATATATGTTAAATTTGATTTTTTCAAAGATTCTTAAGTACTGTACATTCTCCCAAGCTATTTAATTCCTGTCTTCGTTTGTGACTAACATTCATCTCCTGATGGTATCTGTCAAAAATGCAAATTAAGATTTCACTCTAAAAAATAAACTGTAACTGATGGACTTTTGAACTCTGTTCTCTCACATAACAATTTCAGATATACTCTCTCTTTGACACTGTGGTTGGAGTTATTTTTGAGCCGCCAAGTATTTCCTCTAGTTCTGTTTTCTTTTCCTTTCCTTCCCTTTTCTTTCTTCCCTTCTTTTTCTTTTTCTTTTTCTTTTTCTTTTTCTTTTTTTCTGATGAACTAAAGAAGCTTTCATAACTTCAGATCCTGCTTCTAGTCTGGCCACTTCGTATCCAGACATTTTGTTTTCTTTGATAGTGACACCATTAATATGGATAACCACTTTCCGTTGCAGCATCTCCCAGATGGCTCTGCGCCCAGTGCACATGTTGAAATTTATCTTCTACCACATCCCAGTGAAGTTCGTAGGAAGAAAACAAAGTGTGTTCCAAAATGCACCGACCCAACTTACAATGAAATTGTAAGTATACGTTAGCATCTGTCCAGGTAGTTTGTATTTTCTTACCAGTTTTTTTTTTTTCTATTCTTTTTTTCCTTTTTTCAGCTTCACAACCAAATATGGAGAATTTTCAGTATTGGAAGCATTGTTCCATAAAGGAATGATGTTGCCCAAAATAGTCCTAGCATGCTGAACACTGTTCTAGATGCTATGGGAACCGGAAAATACAGACTATCAGAGCTCTGGCAGGCCACCCCCAGCAGGCACGGGAGGGCTGCTTCGCATAYTAACGCTTTCCCWGACTCTATTGTATTTCCTCTACCATGTTCATCTTATTTTCTTTAATCTTATTCTCWMACACTTGAGTTTTTCTCACCTAACCATTTYATCACAAGCCGTTATGTGAAGAACAGCAAGTCTCCTAAATGCTATTTTGGAAAGAAAAAGAAAAAAAAACACCACTAATCAGAGCTACTGCATTCTGCAAATAGCTCTCCTAAGAGGTTTAAAGACCCAGTCTTCTGGTTTCTCTCTAAAGCAACCCCTGCCTTTGTAGTCTCCCACCTCCTTCTCCTCCTGACTCATTTTCTTTTTTGCCTGTTTATTCTTGCTGTGTCATCTAGCCCTCTGCTAGATGACACAGCAAGAATAAACAGAGAAACAAAGGCATCTTCCCATGTTATTTCAGCTGTGCTGAAATGTGTTGGGACAGGGTCCTGCTGAGCAGCCCTGGCTTCACACTAGCAGGGATCCTCCTGTCTCAGCCTCCCTGAGGTGGTGTGGAGCAAAGCTGGTTGACTCCTATCTTGGCTTTTCCCAGCAAGCTTTCTTCCCCTCACCACCAGCCCCAGCTCATTAATCAAATCACCCAAGCTGCTCTCCCTTCTGCTGCTCCCCTTCACACTTGGAAACTTGACAGTGTAGATTCTCACCTTTCTTGGTAGGGCTTCTCTCAAGTGCTATCAGCAGGCACCTAATTGCTAAATGCAATGAGCCCTTAGACTCTTTCCCTGCTGCAGGTGCAAACTGACAGCCAGCCACCCTGATCCTCTGAAACCTCTTTTGTGCCTCTTTTTTTTCAATTCATGCTTTTATTTCTACATTCTTTGTTCACATTCCAAATGATTTCCCCTTTCCCGGTTCCCCCCTCCCCATAAGTCCCATAAGCCCTCTTCCCTCTGCCTGTTCCCCAATCAAGCCCCTCCCACTTCTCTGTCCTGGTAATCCCCTACATTGCTGCATCAAGCCTTTCCAGGACAAGGGCCCTCTCCTTCCTTATCTTGGGAATCATTTCATATGTGAATTGTTAATTGGGTATTCAGAGCTTCTGGGCTAATATCCACTTATCAGTGACTGCATTCCATGTGTGTGCTTTTGTGAATGGGTTACCTCACTTAGGATGATATTTTCCAGTTCCAACTATTTGCCTAAGAATTTTATGAATTCATTGTTTTTAATTGCTGAATGGTATTTCATTGTGTAAATATACCACATTTTCAGTATCCATTCCTCCATTGAGGGACATCTGGGCTCTTTCCAGCTTCTATAAGGCTGCTATGAACATAGTGGAGCATGTGTCCTTATTGCATGCCAGGGAATCCTCTGGGTATATGCCTAGGAGTGGTATAACAGGGTCCTCCGGAAGTGTCATGCCCAGTTTTCTGAGGAACCGCCAGACTGATTCCCAGAGTGGTTGTACCACCAGCAGTATCGGCAGGATTAATATAGTAAAAATGGCCATCTTGCCAAAAGCAATATACAGATTCAATGCAAACCCCATCAAAATCCCAACTCAGTTCTTCATAGAGTTAGAAAGAACAATTCTCAAATTCATCTGGAATAACAAAAATAAAAAAAAAAAAACAGGATAGCTAAAACTATTCTCAACAGTAAAAGAGCTGGGGGAATCAGTATCCCAGACCTCAAGCAGTACTACAGAGCAATAGTGTTAAAAACTGCATGGTATTGGTACAGTGACAGGCAGGTAGACCAATAGAATAGAATTGAAGACCCAGAAATGAACCACACACCTATGGTCACTTGATCTTCGACAAAGGAGCTAAAACCATCCAGTGGAAAAAAGATAGTCTTTTCAACAAATGATGCTGGTTCAACTGGAGGTCAGCATGCAGAAAAATGCAAATGGATCCATTCTTATCTCCTTGTACTAAGCCATTTTGTGCCTCTTAAGTTCCACTTTTCTTAACTTGTTCCCTTTTCCTCTGACTGGACGTTTTGTTTTCATTCATTGCTATCCTTTCTCTTAAAAAAAGTTACTTGCTGAAGTTCTATGGTCCACCCAGGCCAGCCGCCCCGTCAAAAAGCATCCCTCCCTAGCTAAAAGGTCTACATCCAGAAATTCAAACAACCCCTGATTCTGAAGCAAACAAAAACAAAAACCAACAAAAAATGAAGAAGCCTTAAAACTGTGTGAGTAGCAACTCTTGAGTTCCTTCTTTTGTCTGCACTCCCGAAGGGTCACTGAGAATCCCTGTGTTTCTTGAGGAATTAGGACAGAGCTGCAGATGAGTAGAGCACCCAAGGTAAAGCTCTCAGGCTTCACCTAAACCCCGAATGTTTTATTTCCTTGACATCCTTGGGCTTGGGTATCCTCAGGAGTTCTGCTTCGATCTGGACAATGAAGGATGATGGCAGAGACTCTGGATGTGGTCGCAAGTCTTCTGTCCCATTTCAGCGTAAGCTTACATCTGTATTGATTCCCCTAAGGCCCATACTCATATAGCCCAGGCTGGTCTGGAACTCATTTTTGTAGCCAAGGATGATCTCGTGCCTCTGATCCTCCTGGCTCTGATCCTCCTGGCTTTGATCCTCCTGCCTCTACCTCAAGTGCAGGGAGTATAGGTGTACAGGAAATGCCTGATATTACTCAAGGTTTTGACCTTTGACCCCTCTTCCTCATTGTTGGAGGATGCCATTTAAAAATTTCTCCTAATTGAAAGGCAGGCTTGCTTCTTTGCCATCTCGAAAGATGCCTTCGTTTTTGAAGGGGGTGGAGGATTAGTTTGCATGGGTTGGCAGTATCAGATATGTACATTTCATAGCTCAGTGTGTCCAGTTAGTGCCATCTGCATGTACCAGGTGTGTGTGTCTATCCACTACAGTGATTACAACCCCAAGGGGAAATGACTCCCCTACTCCCAGCAGCAATCATGTGACTATCCTCTCAGTTAGGGGTGGGACCATCTGAGCCCCTTTCTCAGCAGTGCTAGAATGCTGACAGGGAACACACTTTAATGACGTTCCCTGCTCCCTCAGGCACGTGTCCAACAACAAGCTCAGCTATTCCTAGAATACGATCAGACTCCGAAATCCAGTCTTCCTTCTCCTGGTGTGATTCTGTCTGAGGTCTCTGTCTCTTTAGTCATTACAAAGCTGTTATCCAACTCCTATGGAACCTCAGCTGACCTGGGATTGACTCTGTAGATCAGGTTAGATTTGAACTCAGAGATCTATCTGCCTCTGCCTCTCAAGTGCTGGGGTTACATGCATATACCGTCAGGACTATCTCTGTGAAATATTTTTATTAAACCTTTTATATTTCTACCTAGGGTTTCATTCAGATATATTTATTATTAACCCATTTAAATTATTTGAAGGGTCTTCATTGCCAAGTGTTAACCTACAATTTTAAATGTGGCATTCATATTCCTTAAAATTTAAATCAGTAATTTTCCTTGGTTCTCTCTTGGATGAATACCACTGAGTATTTATTTTCTTTTTTAGATTCATGTGCAGTTAGAAAAAAATAATACAGATTCCAAAGGCTCTCAAGGTCTTTTCCCCAGTATAATAGCTAATGTAGCTTTAGTTATCTACCTACTTAACAACCAATACTAGGAAGCTGACATTAGTCTGATCCAAGTAGCTCACTCTGATTTTGCCAACTTCTGAGAGCCCCCTTGTGAGGACGTTTAGCTCTGAACATTGGAGTCACCTACTTGATCCCCAGACAAGATAACAGAACAGAACCATCCCAAGGTTCACAAGGATAACCCTACTGTAGCCAGAACTGTCTGCCTTTAAGTGGTACTGGAACTCTATCCCTATACATTTATCATTTTTTGATGTTACATAAATGGAATTGCATGCTTTATAATATTTGAAAATGCCTTTTGTCTCAGTTACTCTTTCTCATGACTGTGACAAAAAAAATATCTAGAAAGAGCAGTTCAAGGCAGGATTTGTTTAGGCTCGCAGTTTGAGGGTGCCAGTCCATCATGGTGGTGCAGGTGTGGCAGCAGGAACTCCAGACAGATGCCCATGGCGTTGCCCACGTTAGGGGTATCTTCTCACCTCAACCCCTTCCCAGGCATGTTAGATGTTTGTTTCCATGGCGATTCTGAATCCTATGGAGTTGGAGACCAGGATTCACCACCAATCCTTTGTAGGCACTGCAGTGTGTCTTATTTACTCCCCTAAAATGCTGCATATGGTCCTGATGACTCTTCAGACACACTTCTCACTCTGCCCTGTGAGTCCTGGCACCTCCGACTTTGTGCATCTTTGTAACCTTTAGACCTAGAGTAAATTTCCTGACAGTAAGGGGAATGTCTCCTCTCCCCGGATATCGTTAACATTTAGTGACTTCTAAAAAGCTATCTTTAAATATTTCAGGTAGTTTTACAAGTGATACTATATGTGTGTGTGTGTGTGTGTGTGTGTGTGTGTGTGTGTAAAAGGTATAGAAATCATTAATATGCAAACATGCATGCCTATAAAGGATTCTCTAAATCAGTAGAGGTATTTTGATGTCTTTTTACTCATTATAATGTCCATTCATAGAGATACACAGCCAACAATGTGGAACCTGTTCTCTCCTTGCACACGAGCCGTCCAGCCTCACCATCTAGGAGCTTTGCAGAGATGCAATATCAGAAGATAAGGGGTAGGCTCATGAGATGGCTCCATAGCCAAGAGCACCGGCTGCTCTTGCAGTGGACCCAGGCTTGTGTCCCAGCACCCACATGGCAGCTCACAGTTGTCTGAAACTCCAGCTGCAAAGGGTATGGCACCCTCCTTGTCCTCCTTGACCAATGCACACATATGACACATACACGTACATTCAGACACACTCATACACATAAAATATGTCTTATAAATAAATGGACTAGGTAGATGATGCCTACGGCACAGTATCTGAGTTGGTCTTTTGGATGTCACATAAGTAAGAAAGAGAGAGAGAAAATCTATAGCTGTTGCAATAGAAAAGAAGAAAGAAAGATAGGAAGAAAAGGAAGGGAGGGAGGGAGGAAGGAGGAAGGAAGGAAAGAAGGAAGGAGGAAGGAAGGAAAGAAGGAAAGAAGGAAGGAGGAAGGAAGGAAAGAAGGAAAGAAGGAAGGAGGAAGGAAGGAAAGAAGGAATTTCCCTATACGGAAATTAAGTGTTCATAATATAAGGAAACAATAAATGTCACTAGCAGTCAGTATTATTTTAATAAGTTGAAAATTAATTCATCAAAAGATTAATGGATTATAAAATCAGCAGTAAGTATGTGTGCATGAAGCTTATTTTACAATTCTTGGTATGGACATAAATTTTCTGACGGCTTTGAAATAATCCTAGGTCTTCCTAAATCCACGACCTAGTTATTCAGAATCACTACAATCCCTTCTCAGCAGAAGCCTTCTTGAAAACAGACACACATTGTTCATATTTTGTACACATTTTAGAAGACCAAAAATTAATAAAGTCCATACTTGCACATTCCCAGTGTGCATGGAATCCAAAGCAGGAGTGTGAGCATCAGAGAGTAGATTGGGGCTGAGCGGAGATGCGGGGGTGGGGTTGGGGAGGGACAGGGAGGCCAGTTGAGATCAGAGAGCCAGAAGTCAGAAATCCAGCACAAAATTCTGAGTGTTCTCATAGTATGAGTATAGTTCTCTATAGCAATACAGCAATGCTTATACGAAGATTGTAGAGATCATCATGTGTATTGTATGCATGCCTCACCTGTCAGTTAAAAAGCCTATGGCCTATGGCTTAGGCAGAAAATAGGGGTGGGACATCCGGAGGAGAAAGAATTCTGGGAGTCAAGGAGGCAGAAAGAAGAGCCCAAAAAGAGGGGAGGAGACCGATGCATGGTACCTGAGCACAGGTAACCAGCCACGTGGCAAAATGTAGGTCAAAATAACTGGGTCATCTTTAGTTATGATCTAGTCAGGGTAGAGCCCAGCTATATTGATAAGGTATTTGTATATATATATATTTTKGAGCCTGACTCTTATTTATGGGAGCATGCGGCTGGGAGGCAGAACCAGGGCCTAACTTCAAGAAACCCATGTCCCACCCTAGGCACCATTTTGTTGTCAGAAAAATTTAATCCCAACCCAGAGCTTCTACCCCGTCTTCAACTACTTAGTTCCTGGATAAAACAAACATATAATCTTTATATTTGTAATAAGCCTTAATCAGCACAAGAGCTGGGCAGATATCTATCCTCTATTCTGTCTATTTCCCAGCCAATAATTCCATTATATGATTTCCATGGTTTGTCTGGGCTGTTCTTAACTCCAAAGTAGCCAGMCCACATGGCCATTATTTTACAATTCACCTAACCCATGGTGGCTTCTTTCTCCCTTCACCTTCTTTCCCCCTCTGATGCCAGAGGGAAGTCCTGGAGTGCTAAGCCCTGCCTATGTCTCTTCTGCCCAGGTATTGGCTGTCAGCATGTTTATTCACCAATCAGAAATAACTTGAGGGTCAAGATCACATAGTGTCATTTGAATCTACGTGCAGACACTCTTCTGTGGGGCAACCAGGTGTTGGGGGCCTGCACTTATTTAGCATTACAATCAAAGCAACAGACCAAACCTCAACAAAAGATGCACAAAATGTACAGTTGACTTTATAGCTGACTTACTTTTCTCTTGCCCTCAACAGTGATAYAGAATCCTATTTCTGCAATAAGCCCCTGCTAAYGTTATTTCTGTGGGTCTTGAAGGGCACTCTACTAGGAGACCCGTTGCTCATTACAGAGCTCAGRGGCTTATCACATGATGTCCRTGGATACTAAGTGTCTCTGTTCATCCTCCTCCTCTGAAGCATGCTCATTCCTGAAGCCTCTCACAATAGTGGGATTCCTCAAACTGCCAAGGCCTTGCAGCATCCTGTGARGTGAGAGAGAAAGGCCTAGTTCCTATCCACGTGTAAATCTCTGAGACATACAAAAGGGATTAGATGTTGCATATCAATATCTTACCAAATATTCACTAAAATAATTCTTCCCTTTTTTATTCACTTGTCTCTCTGAGGGAAGGGTAGTTCACAGACTCAGTCCAGTGGAAGAGACTCCACCCTTCTCTTGCCAAAGCTTTGGCTTGGGCCCAGCTTGTCTAGTTGACACTTCCCAGCGTGCGTCTCAGCAGGGTTTACCAGTAGTCTCTCAGAATTCTGCTGGCACACAGAAATCCCATGGTGCACCTGGGTCAGGAGCAGAATGCTCAGGGCGTCATCCTTCAGCTTTGAGAATCAGCTGTGAGCGTTTAGTCCTCCCAACACTGGTCTTTGTGCTCAGCCACCTCTAACATGTTTTAAAACATTGTTAAAGGATTCATAACGAAGGATTTCTACCTTGTAACAGAACTACATTGTTATAGTATACATGTGTTCCTGCACTGTCCTTTTCTTGGGTATTATCCAGGAAAATTCTAAAAGAAACACCAGAAAGGACACGCGTGGTACATGCTTTACCTGCCTAAAGCTCTCCTGCAGAGTTCTTCCTAGGTGATGAGGCTATAAGGGCAGTGCTTTAGGTCCAGTCAGTAAGCCAGAGACCTTGCTCACCAATTCTCTCTCTCTCTCTCTCTCTCTCTCTCTCTCTCTCTCTCTCTCTCTCTCTCT
>BDUI01000766.1:187213-199412 GCA_002335545.1 Apodemus speciosus
GTTCTTCATAGAGTTAGAAAGAGCAATTCTCAAATTCATCTGGAATAACAAAAAACCCAGGATAGCTAAAACTATTATCAACAGTAAAAGAACTTCTGGGTGAATCAGTATCCCGGACCTCAAACAATACTACAGAGCAGTAGTTTTAAAAACTGAATGGTGGGTTGGTCGGTGGTGGCGCATGCCTTTAATTTACTTGGGAGGCAGAGGCAGGCGGATTTCTGAGTTCGAGGCCAGCCTAGTCTACAGACTGAATTCCAGGACAGCCAGGGCTACACAGAGAAACCCTGTCTGGAAAAACAGAACAAAACAAAACAAAAAAAACTGCATGGTATTGGTACAGTGACAGGCAGATGGATCAATGGAATAGGATTCAAGACCCAGAATTGAAGCCACATATCTATGGCCACTTGATCTTAGACAAAGGAGCTGAAAACATCCAGTGGAAAAAAGATAGCCTTTTCAACAAATGATGCTCATTCAACTGGAGGTCAGCATGCAGAAGAATGAGAATTGATCCACTCTTATCTCCTTGTACTCAGCTCAACTCCAAGTGGCTCAAGGACCTCCACATAAAACCAGGTACACTGAAACTGTCACCTTTCAAAGTCTGTCCCTAGAGATGCACTTCCTTCTTCACAGCACCACAACTTAAACATCCCATAACCTTCCCAAACAGTGCCACCAACTGGGGACTAGGTGCCTATGGGGGACTTTCTCACTCAAAGCACCACATTTAGCTACATTAGAAGCTGCCCAGCTGGTCCCAAAGTGAGTGTCCCATATGATGCAGTGTGAGAGCTCCAGTTTTCTACTCCTCCTCAAAAATTGCTGTGAGAATCTTATGCTAAGGAGGGCTAATTAGTTCTAATTTGCATTCCCCTGATGGCAAATGATATTCAGTTATTATTTTCATGTGCTTCTTGTTCATGCATACATTTTCTCTTGGGAAATGACTATCCAAACATGTGCCTCATTTTTCTATTATTGTTGAGTTGTATATGGATCTAGTTCATATCATTGTATAACCTATGTACATTTTACATATATACTAATATATTACATATGTAATATTATCTATAATTCTTGCTCATATTATTAATATTTATAATGTCAGTTACTTCTCAGTTGCTGTGAAGAGATATCATGAACGAGACAATTCTAGAAGAAAGTGTTTAATCGGGGCTTACAGGTTCTGAGGGTTAATCCACAACCATCACGTCAAGAAGTATGGTAGCAAGCAAACAGGCGTGACAACAGAGCATTGACTGAGGGCTATGCTCACAAGGCACAACCACAGGCAGAGAGAGGGAGCCAACTGGAAATGATATGGGCTTTTAAAACATCAAAGTCCACTTTCAGGGACACCTCTGGCAAGGCCACATCTCCCAGTCCTTCCCAAACAGTTCCACTAGCTGGGGACCAAGTACTAAAATATATATAAGAATAGGGTCCATTCTTATTCAAACCACCACATATAGCTACAGATATGAGTATATGAGGTGTGGGGGGGTGAGTGTGCACACACATGTGTGTATAACATTTTCAGAGGGTTATTACATTGAAATAAAGCAATCAAATCTTTTTCTGTTCTATATTCATAAGGATTTTAGTCAACAGGAAGCATTATGTTAGAAATGATCAGAGTCTTACTACCAACCCATGAAGGCACTGAATCCACAAACCTATCTTTGTTTCAGGAGAACTGTGATTACATGCATGCATCACAGAGCTTCTCCTTACCGACTCTCTCCTTCCTCCCAGCATAATCCTCCTTTCCCGGGATGACTCCCAAGTCTCCCCTGAGACTGGCACTAAGATTCTGGTGGAGGCTCTGTTCTATGGGGCAGGCACTGTATCCATCACCACAGCTCCAATCTCTCTTCTATCCAAAACTCACAATGGAGAAATTCCTTTTTGCTGGCTGGATGGGATCTGCTTTAAACCTCTTCAAGAAACAGAACAACTTCTCCCTGTAGCAATGACCCCCCACCCGCTGCTTAACTTATCCTAGCCACCATTTTTCACTCTACAGTTGGGTTCACTGAGGTTGAGAGATTTTGTCCTGACTTTTTCATAACCGAAGGCTCTGAACTAGCACATAAGGAAAGAAAAACTCAGAGTCGGCACCATTGCACTTCCATGTCACTCTGGTGTAAAATAATGGGAAAAGTCTAAGCTTGTGCTGATCTTCAGTTACAGAGCCCGAGGGCCAAACACAGTTTGATCCATTGCTCTCTGCAATGAGGGAGCATGTAGAATTGGGGGTGTCTCTATAGAGCAGTGGTTCTCAACATGTCGGTCAGGACCCATTTGGGGGTGGTGGTCAAAGGATCCTTTTGTAGGGGTCGCATATCATACATCCTACGTGTCAGATATTTACATTACAATTCGCAACAGTAGCAGAACTTAGTTCTGAAGTAGCAATGAAAATTTGATGGTAGGGGTCACCACAACATGAGGAACTGTATTAAAGGGTGGTAGCATTAGAAAGGTTGGGAACCAGTGCTGTAAAGGGATTATAAAGGGTCTCTACCGGATTTGGGCTTGTGTTAGATGATGTAATTCAACGAAGTAAAGGTCTCCTCTGTGTTGGACGTTGTCAGGAATAGGGACTGAGAGAGCTGAAGAGGTGGCTCAGCTAGAATGAGGACTCAATTTTGGAGTTGCACCCACTGAAAAGTTCAAATGTGATTTGAATGCACTAAGGGGGAAGTGGTGGGAGGGGCTCTCTGGCTAGCCAGTCTAGCGGATTGGTAAACTCTAGGTTCAGTGTGAAACCCTATCTCAAAAAATAAGAAAGGGGGTGTAGAGGAAGACACCTTATGCCAGCCTCTGTCCTCTACACGCGCACACACACATACACACACACGTGCATGAGTGCACACGCATACACACACACACACACACATATACACACACGCACTCCAAAAAGAAAATTACCAACATGAATAAGGAGTGAGTCCATGATTGGAAAAGCCATCTTATCTATAAAAACATATAAGCTGAAGCTAAAGCTATAGCTAATGATGTGTCAACACCCGCTCACATTATTCTGAATGAGGGCGTGCTGGACACTGCAGTGTTTAGACAATGTCTGTCCTCTGACGTACACTGATCGTAGACTTGCTCCATCACGGTAGAACGGATAAGTCTGGAGTTGATGTTTATGCTCTGCAAGGAAGCCCCAATCTCAACAGCAAATTCCACACCAGCTTCCAGCCACTCCAATGCCGAGCTAGCTCGTGGGGCCGAGCCTCTACCCAGCTGTCATTTTCACTCATGGTAAGCAAGTAAAACAAGGAACTACAACCTAATCAGAGCGAGCATGCCCAACTTCCCTGAGGAGCTGACATTTTAACTAAGAGTCTGAAATGCAAAGTCTTTTTCCACCACGGTCCCAGGAGCTCATTTAGCCTTTTCTTGTGCTTTCTTCTCATCATGACACTATTATTTCTCACAAATGAATTATGCCTAAGAAGCAAGCGTCAAGGCTGACTTCCCACCCTATTCCCAACCTTCCTGAGACGTGAGAACATCCCACGGCTGTGGAGCTTCTGTGGGTAAAGTCAGATACAAATTTTGGGGAAAATATAATTTAAAAAAACAATTTAAGGAGTAAATGACAGACAGTGAACATTTTTAAACTGAAATCAAAATGTTTAAAGACTGCCCAAGATTATAGGTTGGGAAATTTTTAAAAAATTAATATTTCTTCAAAAATTGTACATAGAGTAGAGTGTTTAAAAATTAATAGCTAGGGATGGAATGATTAGTCAGTCATTACAGTGGTTGATTTGCACGTCTGAGGATTGAGTTCAATCCCCAATCCCCACATGAAAACCATACAGCTCATAGAACAATATTGTCACACACACACACACACACACACACACACACACACACACGCACACTCTCTAATCCTAACCCTCGGGACCAGTAGATCCCTGCGGCCTGCTGACTAGTGGGCCATGATTTCGAGTGAGAGACCCTTTCTCCAAAACCTAGGTGGACAATTCTTTAGAAACAATACAGGACACCTATGAACTCCATAGGCGCATACAAACTTGCGTGTGCACATAAGCACACACAAGTGCCACTTCATGCACACATTTTTAAAAAAAAAAAATAGTTTTCAAAGTCAGCAAGTGAGCTTAATTGGCACCTGTGGGAAAGGTGAGAAGAGAAAACACACTCGCTTTCTCATCCATTTCAAAGCCTAATGGTGCAAATGAGAAATAGAAGTTTATCCCACTGCAAAACTAACATATTGGCTTTGGAAGCTTGCATGAAGAAAGCCTTTAAAAGCCTGCACAATTCCAGATCTTCCAAAGACCTCAGAGATTAGAGGTTAGAGTCCTGGGTTGGTGGCTGAGCACAAGGGAAGCTCTGCTGCTGGTTTTACAAGAATTCAAGAGATCCGCCCACTCTCTGCTAAATGGAGGCTGCAGCGCAGTCCNTTTTAAAAAATTAATATTTCTTCAAAAATTGTACATAGAGTAGAGTGTTTAAAAATTAATAGCTAGGGATGGAATGATTAGTCAGTCATTACAGTGGTTGATTTGCACGTCTGAGGATTGAGTTCAATCCCCAATCCCCACATGAAAACCATACAGCTCATAGAACAATATTGTCACACACACACACACACACACACACACACACACACACACGCACACTCTCTAATCCTAACCCTCGGGACCAGTAGATCCCTGCGGCCTGCTGACTAGTGGGCCATGATTTCGAGTGAGAGACCCTTTCTCCAAAACCTAGGTGGACAATTCTTTAGAAACAATACAGGACACCTATGAACTCCATAGGCGCATACAAACTTGCGTGTGCACATAAGCACACACAAGTGCCACTTCATGCACACATTTTTAAAAAAAAAAAATAGTTTTCAAAGTCAGCAAGTGAGCTTAATTGGCACCTGTGGGAAAGGTGAGAAGAGAAAACACACTCGCTTTCTCATCCATTTCAAAGCCTAATGGTGCAAATGAGAAATAGAAGTTTATCCCACTGCAAAACTAACATATTGGCTTTGGAAGCTTGCATGAAGAAAGCCTTTAAAAGCCTGCACAATTCCAGATCTTCCAAAGACCTCAGAGATTAGAGGTTAGAGTCCTGGGTTGGTGGCTGAGCACAAGGGAAGCTCTGCTGCTGGTTTTACAAGAATTCAAGAGATCCGCCCACTCTCTGCTAAATGGAGGCTGCAGCGCAGTCCTCTTAAGAAACCTGAACAATGTGGGAGGCAGATTCCCAACAGTCGCTCCTACATCCCTTAAACGAGTGTGTAAGAACACGCTTTCAGCGCCATCGGACACTGCTTGCTCCATATGCGTGGATTTACCAATTCCCAGGGGTATCTACATCTTTTTCAATCATAACGTTTTTATCGATTATTTGGGAATTTTCACATAATGAGCCCTGATCACACTCACTTCCCAGTCCTCCTGGGTCTGCCTTCCCCCTTGAGACGCCCCCAAAAGGAAAAASAAGAAAGAAATACAAACAACAACAAAGTCAGATTTGTGCTGCCCACATACCCACTGGAGCAAGGTCAAACTTCCGGTGGCCTGCAGCCCCTTGAAAAAAACCTGAGTCCTTCCTTCCTTCCCCGCCTGCGCCTCTGCCAGCAGCCAGCCATTGTGGAAGGCCACACTTCCGCATGCTCATCGCAGTTTTTTTTTTTTTTTTAAGTTTTCTTCCCGTGTAGGCTGTTACTTTGGGTGGAGTGGTGAAGTATAGAGGTAGAGAGTGTCACAGAAACCTTCTACGACCTTCTTTCTCAACTGTGAGTCTGCGATGATCACCGATACCACTGATCAATACCACCGAAAAAGCAGCCTCCTTGCCTTTTACAATCAGCAGGAGCACAGACCGTGTACTTTTAATATTTGGCGTTCAAAGTGATATTTGGTGAAACGTGGCCAGATGGGTTGCATTTTCTGGTCATCAAAGGATAATGAGATTGGGATAAATCTTAAATAAATAATGGTTTCTTGGTTTTTTTAGTTACGTCTGAAGTTAGATTCAGTATCAGTAAATTTCTTCTTAGGGTGCTAATTTGCCAGATGTCCTGAGTGTTTCCACTACAACACAACACAGGTACCAGCATGGTGGGGCAATCATTACTGATTTTTTTTTTTAAGAATAATTGACAAGGAAGCATATTCCCTACCACTTTTAGCCAAGTTAAATCTCAGTGTTGGTGGAAAAATGAGGACTCTCATCTCTGACCAAGAGACAATAGAATCTTAAAAGTACATTAAGGACAGATTCAAAAATACTGCAAATTAATTCAAGACCCAAGCATGCAAGTCCACATAATAGATTTCTTTTATAGAAATGGAGTCTGACGATAGCGGGGAATGCAAATCAATTTCATACACACTTATAAAAATGTCTGTATAATTACAGGGTACCAAATCAAGCACAAGGCATCTAAGAAATGGATTGAAAATTCAGGGGCTAATTGCTCTCTAGCATATGAGAGGGCACAAAAGGCCTGGCAATCTAATTCCTTCCCCCTGCAATCCCTTCCCACAGGCAGCGGTGGGTGTTAGGAAGTTAAAACTCTCTTCGATTTCACGTCTTCTGTGCTGCTAAATATTTGCTAACATGTCTTATATGATCAGGCATCCTTTTAAAAGCTGTAGATTTTACTCATTAAATATGATAACAAGCGTTTGAAAATGCAACCCTGGAAGAAGCAGCATAGGAGAAACCAGCAGTCGGGGAAATGCACACTGTGCGCCCAGACAACCTGCACGATGTGTACCGCGCTGTACCCAAGTAAAAGCGCGGAGTGCGCCCAGGAGACAACTGGCCTGCACCCAGGGAACCGAACCGCTGTTTGCATCCTCTGGTAGTTTTGACCCCCTTCTGTTTTTCCCATTAGAAGGTGAATAACATAGGTATGTCTGACTTAATGGTCTTTTATTTTATGGTTAATAAACGAAGATGTACCAACATTCCTTTGGACTTTTTACTGTGACGTGTAGCTAACCCGCCAGTTACGCTTCGTCACTCTCTGAAGTACCAAACGTAAACAAACAGTGAAGAAGGATCAAGGTTCCCACCGGATTTGGATAACAGAGGAACGCGACGATAACCTGCAGAAGAGGAACTGTGTCAAATTAGAAATAACACACCAAGAGCAATGGCCTCCACATTGCTGCTGAGGAAGAAGGAGTCTTAACGTAGCTATCTCACTGTGGGGCAGGACTATAGTTATTCCAACGTAGTATGTTGTTTTTCCATAAAATGAAAGTTCTAGTTTCTGTTCAAATTTCCAAAATTCTGTGTGTCCCCGTGATGAGACCACATACCTCACATGTGTCCTCTCCTCAAGGGCAGCATGATCCAAAATTAGCCCTCACCCTTCTCCTTCAAAAAGACCCTGACTGCTCCCTGGTGATGAAAAGGTGAGCATCCTGCAACGAAGCTATTTATTGATAGCACTAAATAAACCACTCAGGGAAGGTGACTGTGCACCGTGCTTGCAGCCCTGAGAATGATGCAAAAAGGGTCTGGCTCCCAGACTCGCAGTTCGTCCTCAGGCAGAAGAAGGAGCCAGTGTGTCCCCTCTGTCTTACCCCAGTCCTTTATATCTTCTTGTCGCCATGACTACCTTGCATGGAAAAGGAAGAATTAGGATCCTGGCAAAGAAACRCACGTGCCAAGTTGCCCTAGCAGCCCAGCATACCGCATCCCCAAATCACTTTCCACAGAAAGAACATGTCTCTGCTGTTCAACAGAAGGAAACACATGGGTCCACCCAAATTTCCCGTCATATCCCACAGATGTAGAGATGGAGAAATTTGGTTTGATCCAAGAGCAACTTTGATAGAGGTCTATTTACATGTTAATAGAATCATCATACATTTGAGAATATTTATTACCTTTGTTCATGCAAAGAACTGGTAAAGTATACTGCCCGAGTAATTCATTTCCTGATAGGAAGCCTTGTTGAGCTTCAACAACAAAACGTATCAATGCCAGTTCTGGCACTTGAATAAGAAATGTAAATGTTTCATTCCACTTTGGACTAAAAGCTGAAATTAAAGAAACGGATACAGGAATATCACAGATACTTTCTTTAAGGAAAAAAAACGCAAATAATAATGGATCTCTACAATCTTTCTTTCTAACAGTTGAGCATTAACAATCCTAATTTGTATTTTACAGCACTTTAACGTTTAATGTAGTCAGCGAGTGGAAGATGTTATAACAATAAACACCCTGGCTTTTGGAAACTATATAGGAATTGCAACCCCAACAGGGCTCACAGGCAAGGAAACTAACTCGAAGAGGTCACATCRAGTCCTAGTGTTTCCTGGTGAATTGCAAAGCAGAGATGCAAGCCTGGAGACTGACTTCAAAGCAGACAACTGAATCTTTATGTAACAGGACTGAAGCTAAGGCACTCCCTCCCCTACGAAATGGAGACACAGGGAAAAGAGCCACTTTTCTGTGCTAGATTGTTATAGGAAGAACTGTCTGCCTTGTTTTTTCCTGGTGATGATTTCAAAGCCCCACGTTGATAAATAATTTGGTGCTCTAGTAAAATAAATGTTCCCAAGTGCCCAATTCCTTGCCACAGCAAGGAATCCAAATTGTTTGTCAGCTTGATATAAATCATCTAAAACTTAAACCGTGAGTTGACGGACTCAAGATAATCACATCCGGATCAAATCTGTGCTTATGGATCCAATGGTTGGAAGAAAAATTACACATGTTCAGATACAAATGTCTGTTTCCAAGTCATGTCAGTTTTTTATCATTTTTAGCATTTCTGGTGATTAATTATAGTGATGCCTATGATTTCCATAGTACCCCTGCCATCATGAGGTCACTTTACCAAGTGGCAGTCCCAAATGTGTCCTTTGCCCATGGAAACAGAAAATTATCTTATGCTGGAATAATGACCTCGGCCTAAAAGCAAACATAATTCCATAGGGTACAGGGGCAGATTTAGAGTTGATTCTGTAAAGACACTTCTAAAGCTCTACAGAAAATCTGTATGTAGAGTCATTGGTCTTCCTCTAACACCATGTTATCCCACGTGCCCTGCCTGCCTCCCTTCCTTCCTTTGTATCTAGTCTCTGTGTCTTTCTCATACACATATGCATACATCCACACCTGGGCAAAAGTAACTTATTGTTACTTTCATAGAAAGTATTCAGGACATTATATTTGGTTGGTGAGTGTACTTTCCACGTCTGAACAAACAGATGAGTTAACTATGCCTTATCCAAATATGATCCTTTCTTCACAGACATTCTCCTCTCTAATTACACTGCCGTTRTCCCCATAGTTTTATAGTCCATCCTGTCTTCCATTCTAGATCATTACTCCCACAGGGTGACTTGCACAAACACCCTCCATTCATTTCTGCCACCATCTTCCTTACAGCATGGCTTCTATGCCTTTTAAGCACTGGATTCATATCCTGTCACTGCCTGTGTTTCTCATTTCTCTTTCACACTTTCCCACCTTACCTACAGAAACAATCTCCTGAAAGCTCAGTGCCTTATTCCTCTGTAGATGCCTTAATTTTATCCATTTCCCACAGAGACCCCCCCCCAAGAGCAAGCGTAGTTTTCAGAAATGCCATGAGCAATCCCAACGTAACTTGCCTGCTTTCTCCTTCACTAGTCTTCTTGAGCACCTATCTTCTGCCCAGTCTTCATGACCGAGAGTCATGTTGTTCCTTCTCCCTTTACCTCCCTTGTCTCCAACTGTGAAAAAACTATACTTTTTCCTATGACCATCTCTGTGTGCCCTTATACATGGGATTTTGCTTTTCCTTCAGATCTCATCATAATAGTTTCCTTCTTTTATGTTATCTCTCATACTAAGCTGTAGAGTGTCTAGAGTAAAGTTAAAACATATATAAATACACATCTACTAAACAGCTTTCTAAGTTTCTGGTGCTTATAACATCACAGGGCTTCTGCAAAGCAAGATCTCAAGTCTGAAGAACCAAACTGAATTTCCTCAGAGACATTCATGCAAAACCCAGAGGTATAACCAACATTCTGCAGTTGTATTATTATAAGGTACACGCTGAAAAAGTTATTCTTAAATTAATTTTTTAAGAATTATTTTCTAAAGAAGAAAATCAAAAAATTTCCCCTTAGAAGTAAAGGAGCTCACCATTATTCTTAATGACACGAGTCTGCTGCTTCACATGGTCATTTGGAACACCGTAGACTTCTATGATCACTAATATGTCAGCCGTGTTAGAGGGCTCACTAACAGGCAACTGGATCCCACTGATGAGCTGAGCATACACACATGACCAGAAGAAGTTAGCTAAGCAAGAAAATGCATCACTACTTGACCTCAGTCAGATAGCATATCTCCAAAAGACAACGACCCTAAGTTATCTGCTACAAAAAACTGAAGATGGCAAACCATGGGGATTTTAAATTTTAATCCTCTTACTCCCATATGTTAATAGATAATGAACAAGAATCTGTCTGTCCTTACTCAAGTGTGTTTATAGTGGAATCCACGATGTCCAAGGTTGATGATTCATTAGCACATATTTCTATTTTAAAAACATGCTCTAATCATTTTTATTAGTTCAGCATTACTGCTTTCTCAAATACAAAATGGTATACCACATAACATTTTCTTAAAATTTTACATTTCAATCAGTTGTAAAATTTGACATTATCCACTGTTAACTGCATTGCCCTACCAAGAAACTGGAACTTGATAAGATCAACTATCTCATATGCATGTTAGGAACAGGGATCAAAGACATACTTTTAAAAGTTACTAGTTACATTTTTATTTAGTGTATTCTGTTGTCCCAGCTAATTATTGATTCAAGATTGTGTTTTGATTTTAAGGACAAAGTGAGCATAGAACATTTTAAATATATTGCTTTAAGATGACAAAGTTAAAACCTAGGACCCCAGCCCTGGATAACCTCCCACATGCCTCCTGACTACACACCAGCTACCTAAGACTTCTGATGCCCAGTSATTGGTTGACCAGAGCTTACTCGGGGAAGAACAGCTAGACTTGGAGAGCCACACAGAAAGCAGTAGAGGAGAGGGCCAGCTAGATGTGTGCTAACCCTTGGGCAGTATCTGTTCACACAGACACTACCAAACTCTCAGAAGACCAGAGATAAAGCCCACAGCACTCTATACAAGGTCCACAATAGAAAACAGTGAATCAACCCTCTTATGGTTTAATCCTGCTCTGAACAGTGTGCACATCTACACTGAAGGAATGATAATGAATAAAATCAAAAACCAGAGCAGTGACTAACAGAATGGTCTAGATTATCAAGTCCCAGAACAGAAATAAAGTAACATGAAAAAACAAGACAACATGCCACACCCCCAAATTACTAATCCTATAGTAATGAATCCAAATGAGAACAGTAGAAGAACCTCCAGGCAGAGTTCCAAAGAAAGGTCACAACTATGTCCAAACATCTCAAAGAAGGACAAAAGCAAAGAGCTAAGTGAAATGCTGATCAAAGGCATAAAAATTCAGTTCAGTAGAGAGAATAGGAAAAAAACAAATAATTCTGGAAATGAAAACATCAAAAGCCAAATAAAAAATATAAAAATCTCAGAGGAGAAACCTCACCAACAGAATAGAGCTGGAAGACAAAGCAGAGGAAATCTGCCACTCAGCAATGGTGAATGAAAATGTAAAATATGTAACAAAACATATACATGTAAAAATGTGAACAAAACATGAGAGCTTTAGGACAGAATACCATAAAAAGACATAGATTTTGAATATAGGCCTAAAAGAAGAAGAAACCCAAAGAAAAAAATCACCAGGAATAATAATATCAGAGAAGATTGCCCAAATATAATGAAAGAAATGTCCATCCAGGTACCCACAACACCAAATAAACAAGACCAAATCATCATCATCATCATCATCATCATCATCATCATCATCATCATCATTTCCCCATATTACAGTTTAAAAGTTTTAAACAGAAAATAAAGAAAAGGCATTAAAAATATAAGTGAGAAAGATCAAGTCACGTTAAGCCAGTGCCATCAGAATAAAAAATGATTTTTTCAACAGAACATTTTAAAGTCAGAGGGCTGGGGAAAATGCATTCCAATTTTTGAAAGACTATAACTGTCAACCCAGACTATTATACCCTACAAAACTATCCATTAAAAGTGAAGGAGATATATAAAAAAAA
>BDUI01000767.1:81152-91480 GCA_002335545.1 Apodemus speciosus
CTGGCCCTTGAACTCCCTGTGAAACACAAGGTATCCGCGCGCGCACACACACACACACACACACACACACACACACACACACACACGGCCAGGGTTAGACCACTGAGCAACAGCTCCAGCTCTCAGATTGTTTGTGACAGGTCTCATAGCCCAGGCTGGCCCTTGAACTCCCTGTGAAACACAAGGTATCTTTGAATTCCTTTCCCTTCTATCTCTTGCCTCTCAGTACTATAAAAACAAACACATAGCACTGCTACTTTATCTTTGTTTTTAATAGAATTTCTTGTTTGTTTTGAGACAAAGTTTCACTGTCAACTCTGGCTGGCCTGAAACTTACTATATAAACCTGGCCTAGAACTCACAGTGATCCACCCACCTCTGCATCCTGAGTTCCGAGACGTTCAACTGCAAGTCCATGTAACTACATGGTTTATGTATTCATTTTTGAGGCAGAGTCCTACTCTATAGCCCTGGCTGGCCGCTACTCTCTGCAGCCCAGATGGCCTTCCAAGTGCAGAGTTACAAACGTGCACTGCCACACTTGGCTCTGAGATCATATATTTAGGTTTTGACAGTAGCTGTGTTTAATAACCAGTTTGGAAATTTCTAAAAGGATAATCATCAGCCCCAGGACACCATTGCAGGGAGATCTGTGCAGAAGGCAGGGMTGCCGCCTCCTGGACGTTAGAGGAAGCTTTGGGTTGATGTTTGGAAACTAACCTGTTCTTTCCCCCCTGTTCAGGTGCTATTTTGGTGCCTTAATGAAGAATCAGATTTTGAAGTGGCCTTCAGCTTGGGAGCCAATGGTGTCATGACCGATTACCCCACAGCCCTGAGACACTACCTGGACAAGCAGGAACCAAGAGACCCAGCCTCCTCAGTCTGAGGCCCTGTCCTGTCTTTCTTTTAAGAAAAATAAATATTTTCTTGTCAGTAACATGGAGCAAGGGGTTGGGGGCTCAGTCCTGAAGGCTGTAAAGATGGCATGCTAGGCTGGGGATGGAACTCAGTGGTAGAAGGCTTGCATACCACGAATGCACCTCTGAGTTTAATCCATACTGCAAGCAACAGCACATAGCATCCGCAGGGACGTCCGGGAAGCCTGGGGTGAGCTGGGCCTAGAGATGAACATCTTTTTTTTTTTTTGGTTTTTCGAGACAGGGTTTCCCTGTGTAGTCCTGGCTATCCTGGAACTCACTCTGTAGACCAGGCTGGCCTCGAACTCAGAAATCCGCCTGCCTCTGCCTCCCAAGTGCTGGGATTACAGGCGTGCGCCACCAGGCYCGGCTGAGATGAACATCTTTAACCTCAGGACTTTGGAAAGCAGAGGCAGGTGGACTTCTGTGAGTTATAATGCCAGGGCTACAAAGTGAGATCCTGCCCTCTGACACCCCCTTCAAAAAAAGCCTGGGGGGCCTAAGGAGGCTGGCCCACTTGTTCCACTGCATTCCAAACCCAGTAGAGTGGCACCACACCCTGTGCCAGCTTGGCCTCCACTCCGAAGCATGCTAACCCAAGTGCCCCAGCCCTAGACTCTTGAGATCCAGAGATGAGTGGTTTTCCTGAAACCATTAAGAGACCCAGGCATACAAGGGACTTGATTTTCCCCATGTTACTGATGTTGGTCACCTATGCACTGAACTGTAGGAGGCGAGCTCACAGGCTCCCCCACCGAACCTGCTGTCCCCTTTCTGATCTCCAACACTGGGACCTAATTCATGTAATGAATACTCCCAATGCAGTACTTTTCAAGCCTGCTGGTTACTGGGACTCTGCAGTGGACACAAGTCTAGGTACTCCAGACACACGATTAAAGAGACATTTTCATTGGGGTCAGACGCACAGAATCCTGGAGGCCAGGCATACCAGAGAACGCTTGGAGAGATGATACTCAGCAGTAGAGATTTTCAAAGCTTTGGTTCCTGGGAGTTTCATAGCAAAAGGACACCTTTAGCTCTTCCCTTCTAACAATCTGTTCCATGTGCTTGGGAAAAGTGAGTTCAACTTTGACTCTTCTTACCATCTGGGTAATATCTGGAGAGGATCTCTTCCAAGCCTCAGAACCTGGTCAAATGGAGAAACTACAGGATTATGAGAGTGGTCAGTGGATAAACGAAGACAATTACGACTATTTCTCAAGGGTTTGCATACAGACAACACCCTCCTATTAATCCCATGCCGGGTTAGGAGCCTTGTCTCTTCGAGCACCAGAGATAGCAGAACACTGGAGGTGCAATCAGGCCCGGGTTAGCCTCTGGGTTAGGCTGCGACTCGCAGCCGCATTTCCGGGCGAGCTGGCTAGCGGGAGCCGAGAGCAGGGGGAAGGGCAGCCTAGCCTGCGCTGGCCGCCGTATGACGCGCCCCCTCATTTGCATGCGGCACTCCGATTGGCCACGGCGGCCGCCGGGACAGGAGGCCGGCCCCCTCCCCCTCCCGCCGCAGCCGCGGCAGCAGCTGGTCTCGGTGTAAACAAGTCGAGGCGGCTGCGAACCGGGCCGGGGGGGACGGCGCCCATCAGGAGCGCCCCCCACTCCCAGGCCAGGCCACCCCGCGGACCGGGCCTTCCACGCGCCCAGGCGAGGTGAGGCCTGGACCGACGTCTCTGCGCGTCGCCCCGCGCCCCCGCCCCGCAAGCGAGGACTGCCCCTTCCCCCGCGCACACCCCCATCCCCTCGCCCCAGGTGAGCCCCGGGGTCTCAGGTAAGGCTTGGCGATGCAGGTAAGATTCCCCTCGGCGGAGATGAGGCTCAGCTCCTGCAGGTAAAAACCCCTTCTCTCCCCAGGGCACCCTCTTCCTTTGGGGAGGCCTCCTGCCTCCTCCAGGTGTGAGACCCTTTCTGCAAGCTAACTCCATATACCCCAGGTTTGCCCTAGCACCAGCCCAGATAGGGTCCCAAGGACCAGGCAGTTTCTTATCCCCCCTATAATCCTTCAAAACTGAAAACTGGCAGCCCGTCCACTCTGAAGCCCCTTCTTCACGTTTCAGATGCCAGCTCAGCAGGGGTGAGGCCAAAAGCAGGTGGGTGACTCACCTAGAGCTCCTCCTAGCCTCAGTTTACCCGCTGATGCAACCTGAGGCCTCCTCAGTGAGTCAAAGCTGAGATGACTCCGGTCCCTGGTGAGACCGCTGGCTCTAGGGAAAGGAGAGAGCAGCCAAGTGTGACAGAGTCCCCATAGTTCTGGRCTTGKCTACATTATGTGTGGCCTTGGTCCTGACAGTTCACCTCTCCTTCCTGGCAGGCACTGGGCTCCCTCTGCTCCCCGTGGGCCGCTCCCCGCGTGGGGCCACTGCCCTTGGCCCCCGCCATGGTGCGGATTTCAAAGCCCAAGACGTTTCAGGCCTACTTGGATGATTGTCACAGGAGGTATAGCTGTGCCCACTGCCGCGCTCACCTGGCCAACCACGACGACCTCATCTCCAAGGTAAGCAGGCCACATTTTGGTCTAGAATGGCAATGGGCTGCCTGGCAACGCCCCACCGATAGCCCTAACCCCCTCCTCTCGTCTCCCCACCACCCTCCAGTCCTTCCAGGGCAGTCAGGGCCGTGCCTACCTCTTCAACTCTGTGTGAGTATTCATCGCCTTCCTTTCTTTTCCTGACCTCTGTTGTGACCTGTGACCCCTGGCAGCATGCSGATACTCCCAGAGTCCCTTGTTTTAGACAGGAAGCCATCATCAGGCTTAGAGGCTAAGACCAGACACTGAACWTACTACCTGGGGGAGGGGAGGCCTGGGCTGCTGAGACCCTCCCTGGGACCACCCTTTGTCCCCACAGGGTGAATGTGGGCTGCGGGCCAGCAGAAGAGCGGGTGCTGCTGACAGGTCTCCATGCTGTCGCTGACATCCACTGCGAGAACTGCAAGACCACTTTGGGCTGGAAATATGTAAGTTTGTGATCTCTAACCCTGGGCTGGCCTTTGACCTAACCTCATCCCTTCTTCCTTGAAAGCATATGCCTTTGCCTTTCTGAGAACCAGTGGCCCAGCGCAGCAAACTTTTTCCCCAGTGACCCGTGTCTGTCCATTGCATTTGCGGGGTTTTGCGGATGTTCCTCTTCCCTCGACGGATTAGCACCCCTATCCAGATGATTAGTAGCATGTAGACTCACCATTTGTCCACTGCTTATCTGCCGTGCGCGTTAACGCACGGCATAAAGTCTCTCGAGTGTTACAGCTATTCTGGTGCAGAGTCTATTACCAGAAGACAGGGAGGTCTGAAGATGCTAGGACATTTGCCCAAGATCACACAACTAAGATGCTGTAGCAGTGTGGAAATTGGGTCCCCAGATCTCTGCACAGCTCCTGTAACCCTGATGCTGTCTAGCATCTGATTTCACAACCTCAAGTCTCATTTCCTTACCTGGCATGGGAGCAGAAAGCCACTGCCTGGCACCGAAGAGCATTATGAGGGTCAGATTACATGGAGCAGAGTTATTTCTTATACTTTTGGGGATTGTATAGGGAATTGGGCACTTGGCGTGTCTCTAGGAGCTGGATGCCTCAGGCAGGGACAGAGAATCCTAACCTTACTTTACCTCTGACCCTGCCATAGATTTGCTGTGTGTCTTTGGACAGGTGGCTTGGCCCCTCTGAAACTCCTAAATATATAGCCTAGACCAGAGGTTAAAACGCAGATGTCAGCAGTGTGTGGTACTGCATGCCTTTCAGCACTGAGGAAGCAGAGGCAGGCGATCTCTGAGTCCTAGGCCAGCCTAATGAGCTCCAGGACAGCCAGGGCTCTGTAGACCCTGTCTCAAAGTACAACAAAGTCTTYCCAATGTCTAGAAGGCCAAGCAGATACTGTGGGTTTATAAATGGGTAGTGTAGATTTAGGGCAGGGAAAGCAGGCTGGAGCAAAATGGAGTGAGTGTGTATCTTTATCATTTAGTTGTAAGTTTTATTGTATTTTTTTTAATGTGGTGCTTGTATTGAATCCAGGCCCTCCCGCAAGCTGAACCCCTCCATCTCCTAAGGTTGTTTACATTAAGCTCTGCTATCTAAACAAAACTACCTGTAGGTTGAAATGGCCCAAGGCTGCCAGTTTGCAGTCCCTGAACTRTGAAATCTGCTGGAGCGGTCATTAATTTTCAGAAATACCCACGATTCAAAGTTCTCTCTGTTCCCAGTGAGAAGCAGCCCTGCCAGTTGTGTTTGGGCAGGGAACTGAGCTTCCCTGCCCACAGTTTCTTCATACATAAAACAAGACCAATCCTATCCATTTCCAAACCCCATTGCCTAGTGGTAAAAGTCTCGTCTGTGACTGGCAGCCCTTTCTCTCCTTTCAGGAGCAAGCCTTTGAGAGCAGCCAGAAATACAAAGAGGGGAAGTACATCATTGAACTCAACCACATGATCAAAGACAACGGCTGGGACTGACCTAGCTCCTGACGCATGTGGCTTCAGCCCGGCCTGGCCGCCAGGGGGAGCCACTGGTTTCGCTCCTCCTGAAGGGAGCTCTGGACCCTCAGGGCCCCCACGGGGGAAGGATCCAGCTCCTGTACATATATTTTATTGCATGCACTGTGACCTTGGGGGGAGACAAAAAGGGGGATTGTACAAACCCCCGCCCTCCTGCACCTCCCTGCGATCTGGCTGGCTTGGATCTCATTTTTTAACCCCTTCCTGTCTTGCCTGTCCCATAGATATGGCCTGTGTGCTGCTCTCATGGCCCTGGTGCACCATCTTTCAGTGAATCTCTCCCACTGGATCCCTCTTACCTGCAACGTGTCTGTTCTCGTTCTGTAGCGTTTGTAAATAATAAAACAATGGAATGGAGACAGCCCCTGGCTCACATGGAATACAGAAAGGGGACCTGGAGTCCAAGTTCCTTCCCTATAGACCAGTTCCATTCAGAGCCTCAACAGGGGCAATGGAGTAGGAACAGTAGACCAAACTGGTCTAGCCCCTGACGTCTTGCCTATGTTTGTCTTGGCGTTAGTGCCTGGGGGCAGGGGGGAGGGGTGCGGGGAAGCTTCAGAGAAGACCACCACCCAATTCTCTTTCTTTGCCGCCCCGGTCTGAACTACAATTCCCAGAGACCCCAACACATACTGTCTGTAGCCTTTGCATGCGACTGGCGCAATGCCTATTGGGAAATGTAGTTGAAGTGTTCCCGGCGTGAGACCTTGCGCCTTGCACAAGATACCATAGACTTGTAGCTGTGTACGCCCCTCAACTTTTGAAACTTGGTGGAGGCATTTCAAACTATAAACCAGGGAGGACTCTAGGCTTTAGTCCTCTGCTGCGGTCTCTTGAAGATGCCCGGTGTCTGGCGTTTCAGACACCAACCCTCCTGCACTTGTTCTGGCGTTCACTTCGCAAGGCTAGTCCTCCAAGTGAAGAAAAGGGAGGGGTCACCTTCTAGAAAGTCTGGGGCTTTAGGGTCTAACCCGGGGTCCTAGGCTGGGTGCCAGGATACAGATCCTACCCCTGCCCCCTAGCCGGGCTGCCCCCACCGTGGGAACGGAGACCAGCTGGCCGGAAGCGCCAAACTGCATCCCTGTCCTAGCCCTAGGGATCAATCAGGCCGAGGAGTTAATTATGTAATGAGGGGGTAGGGGGTCGGGACTAGTGAAGCCGCAAGGGAGAGGGGAGGGTACCCAGGTATCCGGCCTCCTCTTGGACCCCTTGGAGGCCCCAGGGGTCTCCATTCCAACCCACCTCCAGGGCCCCAAGGAGGGGAGGGGCTGTGATCTCTGGTTTGGAAGGGGCTGTGCTGTGAGCTATAAAGGGGGCATCCTTTAGACCCCGGATTCTAGCAACGGGACACAGGCCAGAAGAAACTACAACATGTACCATCCACGAGAGTTATACCCCTCCCTGGGGACTGGCTACCGTCTGGGACACCCCCAGCCTGGGGCCGATTCCACCTTCTCACCTGCCCTGACAGAGGGCTACCGCTACCCTGGTGAGCGGTTGGATTGGCTCTGGGGAAGGGGCAGGAAACTGGGAATCCGTGGCCCTCCCCTGGATCCTGATTCTTCTCACATCTCCAGATTTGGATACTTCTAAACTGGATTGCTTCCTCTCTGGGATTGAGGCAGCCCCCCACACTCTGGCTGCACCCCCTCCTCTGCCCCTTCTCCCGTCTGCTCTGGGCCCTGAGACAGCACCGCCACCCCCAGAGGCCCTTCACTCGCTTCCTGGGGTCAACCTGAGCTTGGAGAACCAGGAACTGTGGAAGGAATTCAGCGCTGTGGGGACAGAGATGATCATCACCAAGGCTGGCAGGTGAGGGATGGCCAGGTCAGCTTCTAGGAAAGAGAATTCCTGGGGACAGAGCTAGGTCAGGGGCCCCTCCAGGGCTAGTTACAGCCCAGACAGCAGAATCTAACTATGGCCTGACACTATATATGGATGAACAAGAGTTACACTGTATCGAGGTTCAAGGATCCGTCTGGGAAGTTTGTGACTGGGTTTAGGAGTCATTCTATCAAGGGTCAAGAGGTCAGTCTGGCTGGGTTGTAGGTTAGCATGTGGCCTTACACAGCAACAGACAGCCTATGAGAAGGGTCAAGGACCAGTCAGTGACCAGTGTGGGAGAACCTGTCCAGGATCAGGGTCAGTCTGTGACTAAGTCCCAGCTCACCCTCAAGGAAGGTGAGTGCTCAGCGTGTGAGCTCTGGCAGGTCTCTAAGGCCTGCACCCCAGGATAAATCCCATCCCCAGGGCCCAGCACCTATTATTTCTGAAGAAAATTATTAGTCTTCGCAGCCACAGGGGTCAGTGCTGCACCAAGGTGGGGAGCAAGGGGCTCCTAAGGCTTCAGGAAGAAAACAGTCACCATTGTTTCTGCAAATAGAGTTACAGGGGACAGGGGTTAGGAGCCTGGACAGGAAGTGGGGAGGGCTGAGGCAGGATTGTACCATGTTGTGACTAGAATGGAAAGAGTGAAGGGGCAAGTGGGGAGTAGATTAACAGGCTCTGGCCTGTCAGATCCCCTAACCTGCCTCTTCCCTTTGCCCATCTGTAAAATGGCTCTTAGACTCTGTGCTGGAGAACCTAATTACACCTCTCTGGCTTTACTGTGCCAAAATGAAGGTGCTTGTTGCTAGTTCCTTTGCTGGTGCTGGGCTCACCCCTGGGAGGCAGCTCCAGTCCTCTCCTCCCTCCCTTTCCCCTGTGCAGGCGCATGTTCCCTGCTTGCCGAGTATCAGTCACTGGTTTGGACCCAGAGGCCCGCTACTTGTTCCTTCTGGATGTGGTTCCAGTGGATGGGGCCAGATACCGCTGGCAGGGCCAGCACTGGGAGCCCAGTGGCAAGGCTGAGCCCCGCCTACCCGACCGCGTCTACATTCACCCCGATTCTCCGGCCACCGGTGCCCACTGGATGCGGCAGCCCGTATCCTTCCATCGTGTTAAGCTCACCAACAGCACACTGGACCCCCATGGCCACGTGAGGCCCAGGCTGGGACTCCTTGGTGGGGTTTTAGGGTGGTACTGGGGGAAAGGTGAAGGCTGGGAGTCACCTCATTTCTTCCCTCCCAGCTGATCTTGCACTCGATGCACAAGTACCAGCCTCGAATTCACCTGGTGAGAGCCACCCAACTTTGCAGCCAACACTGGGGGGGTGTGGCCTCCTTCCGGTTTCCCGAGACCACGTTCATCTCTGTGACAGCCTACCAGAACCCTAGGGTGAGTGACCTTGCTTGAGGGAGGGGCAGTGCCTGCAGCTCAGGCTACAGGGCCTCTGACCTGGATGTGTGTCCTCAGATCACACAGCTGAAGATCGCAGCCAATCCCTTTGCCAAAGGTTTCCGAGAAAATGGCAGAAACTGTAAGAGGTGGGCATCATTCATTCAGTGAATGTTTACTAATTACCATGTGCCAGGCACTGTGCCAGGGTACCAGGAATACGATGGTAAGTAAAAACACGTATCCACTCTTGAGTCAACAAATACTTAAGCTTGCTCAGTCCTCATACAATTGATAGACTAGTCAGTCGGCAGAGCAGGCAACAATGAGAGAAGTATACAATTCTAAGGTGCGAAAAGGCATGCAAAAGGTGACAAGTCCTGGAGGGAAACAGAAGAAAAGGCACTGGAGGACAATTGACAAAGACCTTTAGGAAGGTGGGTGTCTGGGAAACACAAGCGCAAAGGCCCAGGCGGACAGGCAGACAGGCGGACAGGCGGACAGGCGGTAGACTGAAGGGGCAAGTGGAAATGAAGGGAAGCCAGACACGGCTTACCAAGGAAGGACTTGGCATCTGTTCTGAGTACAACCCGAGAGCTGACCTAACCCTTGAAGAGCTGCTAGTCTATCCCAAAAGACAGTGACTGGTTGGTTCACCAGCTCATATCTGGAGAGAGCTATGACATGCTGTGAGGGAGGTGTGTGATGCCACGGGTCAGGGAGGCCTTCCTGGAGGAAGGATAGATTGTCAGCTGCAGAAATACTGTGGCGCAGCTGGGAAACCGGGCAGATATTGGACCTTGCCGCCGGGAAGGTGCCTTCCCAGATTCTAAATACCTGAGGAAAGAAAGCACTGAAGAACCAAATTTCAAGTCTGAGAGGAACCTCAGCTCTGCTGGTTTGTAGTGGTCTTCAGTTCCTTATCTGTAAAATGGGTATAATATAGCACCTGCCACAGGGTGCCTGGGAGGGTGGAATGCCTGGCACCTGGTGAGTACTATTAGTGCCATCATCATCATCATCATCATCATCACATCATCATCACCATCATTCCCCAGGGAGCGGGATGCCCGTGTGAAGAGGAAACTTCGGGGTCCAGAGCCAGTGGCTGCAGAGGCCTGTGGGAGTGGGGGTGAGTGTTGTCCTGGTGGCATGGGGCCAAACCTGACACATGGAGCCTCCCCTAACCAGCCTGTTTTTTGTCTCTCCAGATACACCAGGGGGTCCCTGTGACTCCACCCTGGGTGGGGATATTCGGGACTCGGATCCAGAGCAGGCCCCAACCCCCCAGGAAGCTGCTTCTGCCTCAGCTCCTCCGTGTGGGGGTCCCAGTGCTGAGGCCTACCTCCTACACCCTGCAGCTTTTCATGGGGCCCCCAGTCACCTACCAGCCAGGTAAGGTGGACAAGGGCAGACGGCTGGGTGCTCCAGGAGTGGGGTGGCCCTCTTCTCTTCTCACACCTCTCTCCTGACTAGGCTCCCCAGCTTCCCTGAGGCTCCGGACCCTGGGCGCCCAGCCCCCTACTCAGCGGCATTCCTGGATCTACAGTCTGGACCAGGGGGCTCAGCCTATCAGGCAGCTCCATCTGTACCATCCTTTGCCCCACACTTCATGCAAGGGGGCCCCTTCCCTCTACCGTACCCAGGACCTGGAGGTTATCTGGACATGGGACCCAAGCCAATGTACTGAGCCATG
>BDUI01000767.1:172106-187335 GCA_002335545.1 Apodemus speciosus
TCCTCTCCTCTCCTCTCCTCTCCTCTCCTCTCCTTTCCTCTCCTCTCTCTCCAAGGTCTTTCAACTGATCTATTGATTGCCACAGACTTTGGTCTGGTTAAACCATGTGGATTCCTACCTCCCAAGTCCCAGCCTCAACCATTAGCAAGACCTAATCAAAGCCCATGTACTACAGGACAGCTCCTGTATGAGCCAGGCCAGCCCTTCTGCCTGGTCATCTCTTCCCATTTCCTTCCCTCCAAGCTGTAAGCCACGATGGTTTCTTTGACCACTCACTCTATATTCTAGGTTTTCATCCAGTGATTGATTAATTTTTTTTCTGAGAGAGGGTTGTGTTAAGTAGCCCAGGTTGTCTTCAAGCTTGGAGTCCTGCCTTCACTTCCTGAGTGCTGGGACCCATCCATAASGCTTACTCAAGGTCTCCATWGTCTCCCAGATGCTCCCACACCTTGCCCAAGCTGCTCCTGCTACACTCTAGATTCAGCTAATGCCTCATTTTGGAAATGCCAGTTGACACATTTCCTGTAGGAAGGGAGCCCCGAGGCACCCAGCTCTGGGCCATCCTTCACCCATCTTGATTGTTGGAATGAATCATCTGTGTGTCTGTCTAACTCCCTACAAGGCTGTGAGGCTGGACCTCGTTGCATAGAAGGTATTCAAGAAATGATGAGGTAATGGGATTGGGACATAAGTATGCTGGACACAGAGCTTTTCCCACTTTGAACTGGGAAGGCTCATCACTGTCTGCCATATCCTTGGGTTCCTGCCTTTGGTGGAGGCTTTGCAAGGCATGCTGGGATGAGTCCAAGATGTCCACAATGAGAAGACAGCAGTGGAGGATTCACTGATCACACAGCCCCTGTCCTTTGGTCCCCGTGTCCAGGCCAACAGCTCCTTTGCTCTGTGGTACTGGCTGGTCTGGAACACACTACACAGCCCATGGCCTGGAACTCATGAACAAGCTTTCTGCCTCTGCCTCYCTGGTACTGCAGGCATGGGCCAGCCCACCTGGCTTCGTCCTGCATTGCCTGAGAGAGCTATGAAGGATGCACGCTTTGTCTGCACAAAGCCCCGAGTCTGGTCTTACACACAAAGACAAATATAAAGCTTTTCAGTATTTATTGATTTGTGTAAGTGTGGACCATGTGGCATGTCCCTCATGTAGAGGCCAGAAGACAACCCGTAGGAATCACCCCTTCCTTCTGCCATGTGAGGTCCTGGAAGCAAGCTCAGGTTTGTGTGGCAAGTGCCATCACCACCTGAGTCACAACACACCCCAAATGTGCGTGATTTTAATGTGCTCTTTTTTGTTTGTTTGTTTGTTTGTTTGTTTGTTTTGAGACAGGGTTTTTCTGTGTGGCCCTGGCTGTCCTGGAACTCACTCTGTAGACCAGGCTGGCCTCGAACTCAGAAATCCGCCTGCCTCTGCCTCCCCAAGTGCTGGGGCTAAAGGCGTGCGCCACCACCGCCCAGCTTAATGTGCTCTTTGGAAGGGGTGCCATGCACACGGCACAGTACAAAAACATGCAGCTGGCTCACACCTTCATTCCCAGTGCCTACGGTCAGAGGCACACAGAGCTCTGAGGGCAGCCTGGTCTACCCAGTGAGTTCCAGGCCAGCTATGGTTACACAGTGAGGCCCTGTCTCAAAGAAAAAAACATAAAGAAAGTTGTATGTTGGAGGACAAATCGTTCATGTGCTTGCCCTTCCCTGCTCCACAGAAACCTCGTTCTTTAGTGGTCACCATAGTTACCATTTYCTTGTGCCGTCTTCTGGAAATAATACGTGCACAAGTAAACACGTGTAAGCTCTTCCCTCATCCAGGCGGCATTTCCATGTGCTGCTGTGCACTCTGCATCTTGGTGTAAACGAAAGAGAGATTATGATGACGTGTGTGCGTGTGCGTATCTCAGAAGCCTCATTTTTCATGACTGCATACTATTTTGATATGGGAAATTATGTCATAGCTGATTTAACCAGTCTCTCATGCATGGACACTTCATTTGTTTTCTTTTTAGAAGCTGTAGGTAAGTCAGATGGTGGTGGTGCATGGCTTTTTTTTCGTTTTGTTTTTTTTGTTTTTTTGTTTTTTTAGAGACAGGGTTTCTCTGTGTAGCCCCGGCTGTCCTGGAAATCACTATGTAGATCAGGCTGGCCTTGAAATCAGAAATCCACCTGCCTCTGCCTCCCAAGTGCTGGGATTAAAGGCGTGTGCCACCACCGCCCGGCAGGTGCATGGCTTTAATACCAGAACTCGAGAGGCAGAGACAGACAGGTGGAGCTGAGTTTGAGGTCAGCCTAGTCTAAAAACAAAGTGAGTTCTAGAACAACCAGGGCTACACTGAGAAACCCCATCTCAAAAAACCCCAAAAGTTGTAGGTAAAAATCTTGAACTAGGATTTTGTATATTGCTGGGTATATCGATAGGATAAAGCCAGAGAGCCAGAGTTTCAAAGAGCATGTGTATTTGTGAGCTTGGCATCCAGTGTCAGGCCAGTTGCTGCAGAAGTGCCATTAATTCATTTAATTAGTATGTTAAGAGTGCGGAGACTTGATTTTTGTCCATTTCATAGGTGACTGGTATCGTGTTATATAATGTGACTTTATATTATTCTTTTTAAAAAAGTTTTAAAATACAAACAAAATTTACATGTAACCACGGTCATGTTATCTTTTTTACTTGGTGTCAGAGATGAAGGCGAGCACATGCCAGGCACACACTGTGCCAGGCCACAGGCCTCGACAATGTTCAAGCGTAGTTAGTCAGTGTCAACCCTAGTCACGTGTTGGGCAGAACTTCTTGGTTGAGTCCCAATATTTAGAGAGGCTGACTTAGTGTCAGGCCCCATCTAGGGCACTATGGATTCAGAGATGAATCAGCCCCGTTCTCTGCCGTAACTCCCCGGCTGTAAACAGTCAGATAAAACCGTCATCAGAGCTGAGTCTAAGGGTTCTGACTAGAGGAATCTAGAGGGATATGAGAGGTTGTGTACTTGTGTGTGTCTGTGTGTGTGCGGCGCGCGAGTGTACTTCAGAAGACTGCTAGGATCAGGTGACCTGTAATGACCCAGGAAGACAGTTCTCAGGAGCAGAGGATGCTAGAGGTGGAAGCACGCTCTGAAACTGAAGGGTAAGCGTTACCTGCCAGCCGTGGGCAGGGGGTTCTCCTGGCCTGAAGAGCCTCTCTGAGGATTTGGTCTTTCCAGGAGGTGAGTTCAGGACACAGGATAATCGAAGGTTAGGGGTGAAGCCTTCCCGAAGCACACAGTCTGTAATCCCAGTAAGCCAGGAGATTCGGGAGTTCAGGGCCAACCCAAGCCACTCTTCTGGCTAATGCCCATTAAGATATTAAAAAAAAAAAAAAAAAAAGACAGAAGGCTAGTGGCGAGAGGCAGGAGGCAGCTTGTGCAGGTTCAAGGGACAGACCTGGAGATGGCAGAGGGTGGTGGGAGATGTGGGTCTGGTAAAGAGACCTAGGTCCTGAGGGCTGGATTGAATCACAAGATGGAAGGATGGGAAAGCCAGTCTCCTTCCGAATGAGGTTCCCTAAAGCGGCAGGAGCAGGTCTCTCCTCTTTCGCCGGCGGGTCCCTAGGTCAATGCGGATCTCTAAGCCACACCCACGGATACACAGGGGTAGGACAGATGCCCTTTCCTTTCCCCTCTGGTGCTTTCTGGGATGGGGGTGTGAGTGAGAACCAGCGTCGCTATGGCAACCAGGCCGGGTGGTCGGGCCCTGGAGCCCTGGGAGCCAGCGAAGGCGAGAGGCGGGGCAGCGGGAGGCGCCAGGGCTGCGCGGTGGGGCGGGGGCCTGGGTCTCCCGGGAGGAGCTGGGGAACACCGGGCGCCTCTCGCGGAGGTGCACGCCAAGTTCTCGGGTGAGTGTGCACGCGTGTGAGCCGGCCTGAGGCGCACGGGCGGGCCTGAGCACGAGCACACGTGTCGAGTGTGCACTCGTGTGCGTTCTGGGGCCCGTGCCTGGCCCTCTGCGCCCCGCGCCCCTCCCGGCCGCCCGCAGCAGCTCCCGCCACTCCCGCCCCGCGCTGCTTCTTGCTCGGTCCTCGCCCGCCGCGCCGCAGTCGCTGCCGCCGCCCAGCCTGCGCCCACGGGCTGCCCGTGCTGGGCACCTGTTGGAGGCTCAGGGACAGGTGCGGGGGCTGGACCGGCCAGGGGAGTGCTGGTGAGGGTGAGGGTAAGGGTAAGAGGCGGAGTAAACGAGGCAGGGGGTCCCTACCTTGGGAGGGCTGATGACCCGGGTTTGGGATAGGCAGGCAGGCAAGCAGGAGCTCCGGCTGAGTGAAGAGAAACCTAGAGGGGTGGGTGACACCCTGACCGGGCCCGCGCCTGAGGCAGAAGATGGTCAGAGCTTCAGAGCAGCAAAGGAGGGAAGCTGTGGGGTCCCTGGAGGACTTGAGGGGGTGGGGACAGTGGGAGAGCCCAGGATCAGAGGAAAGCCCTGGAAAGGTGACAGAGGGACAATGTGCAGGTAGTGGGCAGGGTTAAGGGGGAGTCACGACCTGTCTGCCAGGACTGATCTGGCATCCCAGACATCCCCTTGTGAAGCCAGGCCTCCTGCCTGCCCACCAGCTAGCGCAGATTATCTTCTCCCTTGACACCCAGGAAGGGCGGGCAGTGAGGTTCCTACAGACCCCAGCCGGCCACTCCAGCTCTACACCCGTCTCCCAGCCAGAGGTGCTGCATGAGGGGCCGCAGGGGCGATCGCATGACCATCAACATCCAGGAGCACATGGCCATCAACGTGTGCCCTGGACCCATCAGGCCCATCCGCCAGATCTCCGACTACTTCCCTCGCAGGGGGCCAGGACCAGAGGGTGGCGGCGGTGGCGGCGGCGGCAGGGGCTGCGGGGAAGCCCCAGCTCATCTGGCCCCTCTGGCTCTGGCCCCCCCTGCGGCTCTCCTTGGGGCCACTACACCCGACGATGGAGCTGAGGTAGACAGCTACGACTCGGATGATACCAGTGAGTCTGGGGGCTCAGCGAGCTTGTGGGAGGGAGCCACCTCCTGAATGTGTGTGTGCACAGAGGATGGGAGGAGGGAGGGCAGTCCCGCCACGCCACCACAGCTGCAGTCTGGGTGCAGATTACAGCTTCAGCAAGGCTCAATATTCAATATTTCTGCTGAGACACTCCACCACCCACACAGACAGTTGCAGCTGAGAGCCAGGGACCTAGACGCAGGCATGCACCTGGCTGCTCAGCCTCTCGCACATACACTGGGAGGCCAGCAGAGATGTGGACACATCCTTTTAGCCACCAGGTCTCACACCTTGACCTGACCAAAGACTCATACTACCTTCTCTCCTCGCCCCTTTTCTGCAGCTGCTCTGGGCACGCTGGAATTTGACCTTCTCTATGATCAGGCCTCCTGCACGCTGCACTGTAGAATCCTCAGGGCCAAGGTGTGTATGCCTCCTTCCTAGGCTGCCTCCCTGGGGCGGAGGTTCCATCTTCCCCCAATCAGAGCATACCCCTGCTCCATATGCATCTCTGGAACTGTACTCTGTGGGGCTCTGGTCCTGCAGGAGGAGGGAGACCGGCTTGGGTGTCTAAGGTCCCCTTTGCATCCTGTCCTCCAGGGCCTCAAACCCATGGATTTTAACGGCCTGGCTGACCCTTATGTAAAGCTGCATCTCCTGCCAGGAGCCTGCAAGGTAATTCTCCTTCCGGGACTAGCTATGGGTTCCTTCCCACCCCCTCCTTAAGCCTTGGGGGGGGGGTGCTGGGTCCATGCATCAGAACCATTTGTCCCCATGCCCCAGGCCAATAAGCTAAAAACCAAGACTCAGAGGAACACACTGAACCCTGTGTGGAACGAGGAGCTGACATACAGTGGCATCACAGATGATGACATCACCCACAAGGTGCTCAGGTGAGAGCTTTTCCTTCAGGCAGGACCTCTGAGAAAGCCGTCTTTGTAACCTTTGTTTGGGTCATCTCTTTATGTCCCATCAAGCCCTGTCTTATTGACACTCCACAGTAACCAGTGCCTTCCCAGCCCCTCAGCAGCAGGTTCAAATGTTCTTGCAGGTGTTGTAGCGAGGCCTAGGGTTGGCATCTGAAGGCCTTCAGTTGTGCCTACAAGCTCTTGGCTTCCTCTGCCGACCTCAGTCTGAGGCTTAGCCCCACACACGCCTCTTCTGGAAAGGTTTCTCTGCTCTCCAAGACCCCCTTCCAGAGTCTCTGGCTTTAGTCAGATCTACACACCTCAGGCTGCCTGCCCTATGCCATTTCTACCTATGATCAGAGGAAGAAAGTCTTCCYGGTCAGAGAGCTTGCCATCACCCTAGGTGTAAGAAGTATCCCTCAAGGGGAGTGTGGCAGCTGAGTCCAGGTCAGGGGAAACGGCTTCCTTTACTCTAGGGTAATAGGGGCTTCTCATCATGGGAGGCTGAGGCAGAAGTAGCAAAACTGGCCTCACAGTAGACTGTGAACTCTTGAGGTCACAGAGAGAGTATTTTGTTTTGCCCAGGTCAGCCCAAGCTAGCCTCGAACTTAGTGCTTAGGATCACAGTGTCACCATACCCAGTTCCTGGGGAGCATTTCTTTAACCTTCATGACAGCTTTAGGGTGCTTGGGTGGCTTGCCCAAGGTCACACGGGTAACGAATGAGCAAGACTGGGGTTTCAGCACACCTGCATACCGTCCGAACCCACTCATGTCTCAACCCCACACTGGCCTTGTGCAAAAGGGGAAAAACAGGGCACCCGTGTCAATCAGGAGTCCTTGGCTGGTTACCACTGTGTCTGGCCACGCCCACCCAACCACACATGTGTGCTGGCCCTTGTCCCCAGGTGGGGAATGGAGCCCTTCTAGGAGCTGAGGACATTCTGCTCAGCTGGGTAGTTCTTGATAGGATACTGGGCAGCCTTGGACAGATCCAACTGCCCTTCTCAAGCTCCCACCCATTTTACAGATGAGGTGAACTTAGGGCACAGCTGGGACTGGTCTGAGGACCTTTTTCTCCCTCCGGAGCGGGGCTCAGATACCCAGGGGCCCTGACCCTGCAGTTCCCTGCCAGGATCTCTGTCTGTGATGAGGACAAGCTGAGCCACAATGAATTTATCGGGGAGATCCGAGTGCCCCTCCGCCGCCTCAAGCCTTCACAGAAGAAGCATTTTAACATCTGCCTTGAGCGCCAGGCCCCGGTCCGTGCGGGGCTAACAGGTATGGGGGAGGGGATCTGGAAAGATCGGCTTGCCAGAACCTGTTCTTTGCCCCTCAGCTTCCTTCGCCCTCTTCGATGTCGGCCGCGCTGAGGGGCATATCCTGTTACCTGAAGGAGGTGAGGCACGGGAACCCTGCCTGGGTGGGAGGTGGAAGGTGGGGAAGCCATAGACTGACCTCTGCTCCTTCTCTGCTAGCTGGAGCAGGCAGAGCAGGGCCTTGGGCTGCTGGAGGAGCGTGGGCGCATCCTGCTGAGCCTCAGCTACAGCTCTAGGCGGCGCGGGCTGCTGGTGGGCATTGTCCGCTGCGCTCACCTGGCTGCAATGGATGTTAACGGCTACTCTGACCCTTATGTGAAGACGTGAGCCCTCGCCCAAGCCCGACCCCAGCCTAACTGCTCTGGGGCCTAGCCTGTCCCTAACTAACTTCACGTTCCCTTCCCTCCCCCTAGGTACTTGAGACCAGATGTGGATAAGAAATCCAAGCATAAAACATGTGTAAAGAAGAAGACACTAAATCCGGAATTTAATGAGGTAAAAATGGCAGGGAGCAGAAATAAAGATGGGCTTGGGATGGCGATGTGGCTAGAAGGCCTTACAGACTGCACAGCCCGCCTCTGTTCTCAGGAATTCTTCTATGAGATGGAACTCTCCACTCTGGCCACTAAGACCCTGGAAGTCACAGTCTGGGACTACGACATCGGCAAATCCAATGACTTCATAGGTGAGTGGGAGCCCCCGGTGCCCCGAGGGGAGTGGAGGACAGTGGGCACTGACGGTCGGCCTGCCCTGCTTATTCTTCAGGTGGTGTGTCTCTGGGGCCAGGGGCTCGGGGAGAGGCCCAGAGACACTGGAGTGACTGTCTCCACCAGCCGGACGAAGCCCTGGAGCGCTGGCACGCCCTGACCAGCGAGCTGCCCCCAGCGGCAGGGGCTTACCCTTCGGCCTGAGCCAACGGCAGGCAGCTGCCCATCACAGGCCCTCAGGGGCCGGGTCCAGTACCCAACCTTCGCACGAGTGTGTTGCACGTTTACATGGGGTGGGATGCTCCTGCCCCACACTACCTGTCTTATTTTTGTGAGTCTCTGTGACCGTGGGCCTATCTTCTTGTGAGGGACTGTGGAGAGCTATATTCACATATGCAAACTTTCTCCTGCCTGACTTGCTGTTACCTGCAAATATGCAACCACCCCATGCACAGGGCCACGTGGGAGTCTCCTGCCAGTGCCCCACCCCATTCTACAGCTCCTTTCTTAGCCTCTCCAGGCTGCCTGGTCCCCTGCCCCACAGGGAGGGGGTCAGATTAGGGGAGATTAGAGGAGGACATTTCCAAACAGAGAAAAGGACAAGGAAAGAAAGAGCCAACTCTTTAATCCAGAGCCTTCGGTAAGCGCCCCAGCCCTGCACAGCTGCTCTTCTAAGGGGCGGCCACCGTGGGTCTCCACCCCCCTAAGGTGTAGCAGACCCTTTGGCCACTCGTTTAAATAACTGTTCCCTGGATGGGGCTGGGATCTAAGGGCAGGACCCTGCCACCTTCCTCGGGGACATTTGTGCATGTTTACGCCTTTTCTGATCATGTCAGTGGCCGAAGCATGGCAACTGGGCATCAATAAACACCTCCTGAGGAAGTGGGCTCGAGTGTGCTGGCACAGGAGGCGCGCTGTGGGGTGCCTGGCAGGCGGCTACTCTGGAATGTCGATCACCAGGTCGTCATCTCCGTCCAGGGCATCATCCCCGCTGCCTGCATCGCTGAACATCTGCTGAGGGACGGTGCTCAGGATTGTATGTGGCGGCATCTTGGGAGGAGGCAGGGGAGTCAGGGCTGCCCCAACACTGGCACCAGAACCYCTGGCAGGGAAGGCCAGCGGCCCACCCACAGGGCAGTCAGGGGGTCCCACCGCCATCTGCAGCAGGGGGGAGAAACATAAAGAGGTCTAGTCAGATGCATTGACACTAGGAAGCTGCACAGTGCCCACTGAAAGGCACTTCAAGGTGTGGGCCCACCGCAGCCCCTCAGTCTCAAGCCATGAAGTTCCTGGGGTGAGGGGCAGTGATGGAGGCATGATGGGGATGGGGGGAGGGGAGTCTGACAGGGAGCCTGACAGAAAAGCTGGGCTCTTCCCTTTCTAGCAAGGCACTGGTGGCTCTGTGCTATCAGTCACAGCCAGAGTCAGGACTAGCGCCTTCTTCCGGCTCTGGGCACCGCCTGCCGGCACTGGTCGGCTCTCCCTCCTCCTCCTGTGGGACCCACTGGTTTAAGGCAGGCATCACAGGCTACCTGAGCCAAAGCCTAAGCAGTAGCTTTGCTCCCCAGTTTCTATGACATTGTGGATAAGCCCATCCTTGGGACCCCAGCAGCCACCAGCCTGGGCCAGGACCTTCTCTCAGCTCACCTGGTCTAGGTACCAGCCTCCTAACTGGACTCCCTGCCTTCAGCCTCTCCCAGATCCAGCTCCTCCTCCACACTTCGGCCAGAGTGATCACTCTAGAACACAAACCTGAGCATGTCACTCCCCTGCCTGAGGGCCTTGGCCTTGGCTGCCCTCAGGATGGGCAGTGAAGTGTGCCTAACAGGCTGGCTCTGTTCCATTTGTCAAAGTCACGCCTTGTCCTCTAAGTTTGCAAGGACTCTGCTTGTCCCACCCTGCCAGGTCCTCACACATCCTCCCTCAAGAGAACTCTGGATGCTTGTGACTTGTGACAGCTCATATGCCATGGGCACAAACTGAATATCTAGTATGGCCTAGGAGACTTCTAGCAATAATCTCTACTTTATAGACCATCCTAGAAGAGGTGGGGCCATATGTCAGAGGACGGAAACCCAGGCTAAAGGAATAGGATGCCAGTCTTCACTGCGGTGCACAAGGTGCCCATGGGGCTGGGGCAGCAGCAGCCCCGATGTGTGGTCTCTCCAATGACCTCCTGACATTGTCATACTTGCCTGGCCTGTGGGCTGCTCTCTGCTTCTCAAGGACCCCTCCCTTACCTCTGCTTCTGGAGTGATGTGAGGGTGCTAGGGAAGGCGAGTCTCAGAAAACATGGATGGCAGACAGGAGGGCAGGCTCTGGAAAGAACCACGACCTCTGTGGTGGTTTGAATGACAATGCCTCCCCCATAGGCTCTTCTGTTTGAATATTTGGTCCCTAGCTGGTGAAACTGTACAGAATTCAGTAGCTGGCCTTGTTAGAGGCGTGTCGCTGGAGGTGCGGCTGGACTTTTTGAAAGCTCTCAGTCTTCTCAGCTAGCTTAGGTGCTCTCCATCTCTCCCCTCTGCCCTCCCCAGATTCATGGATTCTAGCCCTCTAAAACCACAAGTCCCACATAAACACTAAGGTTGCCTTGGTCATGGTGTCACAGCGATGGAAAAGTATCCAAGAAAACCCAAGTGCACAGAGAACTGGATGCATGCACATGGCTGAAGAGGACTACTCCAGGGGACCAGGCCTCCCCAGGACCCCCTTAGCATGACCGAGAGCAGCCAGTGTGGCTCTGCGGGGCTGCCAAGGCACGGGCGCTAGCTAGGCCTCTCATGTGCTCCATGATTGAAGCAGGTTCAATGACATGCCCAAGGTCAACACGGTGAGTATGTGAAAGAGCTGGATTCAAATCCAGCTAGGGCCAAAGCTCCCACACACTTGCCACCCCCTCTATCTCAGACCTAGAAACTTGAAGGACTCGGCTCTCCAGTGTGGGCATCTACGCCTCCATTCCTTTTCGGTGTCCATCAGTGGTGCTGCACCCCACCCCACATTCCTCTTCTCTTCCCCACCMCCACCCCCACCTCATCTGGGAACATCCCCATCTTACTAATCCTGTGCTCCACCATTAGCCCTTCCCTGATTCCCCATGCCCGGAGGCAAAAGCAGTTGACTCTACTCTGTCCCTGCCAACCCAGTCACCTCATCCAATCATGTCAAAGCTCTTACCTGCCCTAGGATGCTATGCCTTGTTTTCTTCCATTGTCCTGGATGCTTTCAGGAAGGCCAGTATGCATTACTATCCCAATTRTTTCCCCAGTGCCAGGGATCAAACGCAGGGCTTTGAAAATGCCAGGCAAGAGCTACTTCTGAGCCACATGCCTAGTCCTAAGAACTCATACTTAATCCTTAGGAACTAGAGGTACATGCAGTTATGAGCTGCTTTATGTGAGTTTCTCAACTTGGGTCCCTTGAAAGAGCAGCAAACAATCTTAACCGCTGAGTCCTTTTTTTAATCCCAAGAATTTATTCATTTGTYCTTTATTTTTCTCTCTCCCCCTATCCCCTCTTTCTCTGAGACAGAGATATAGCCCTGGCTGGCCTAGAACTTGCTATGTAGACCAGGATAGCATCAGACTCAGAGTCACCTGCTTCTGCCTTCCACATGTTGGGCTTAAAGGTGTCCAGCATGGTGCCAGGCAGCGTTCACACTCCGAGCCACTAGAAATGCATTCTCTGATTCTGCGTGCGGTGTCAGAGCCCTGAGAGCTCTTTAGCCTGGTCCCTGTTCAACTCTGCCTCCCAGCTGACGGGCGTTCCATCTCCGTTAGTTATCTGAGGCCTGCTTCTCTCACTCCAGAGCCTTTCTCCTTCTCCATTCACACAGGCCACTGTCTAGCTAGCATTTCCAGATGTCCTCTTGACAGGTCCAAGGCTGATTTCCATCTCCCTTCTACAATCAGCTACTCCCATAATCCTCAGGAAAGCTGCTAGTCTGCATCTTCACTCTCAGGTAAGAGCTCTGGAATCCTGGGATTTCTTCTCCCTCTCACAGTCAAAATAGGTCTCTCAAGAAACCCTGCAGACCTTCTCTGACAGGCGTCTTGTAATCACTTCCTTCTCACCATCTGACTGGACCCAGGCCCATCTCCACAGAGCCATGTTGTCCATGTGTCTAAAAATGCAAGCCGAACTAGACCTTGCCCTGTCCCCATGCCTGCCCAAGCAGCTCCCACTCCGTTCCCACACAAGCCCTAGTCTCTCTAGCAYTTCAAGGCCCCAGTGCTTCCATCACTGGCCCGGCTTCCTCCCCATTTTTTTTTCTTGTTTGTTTTGAGACACATCCTGACTATGCAGCCCTGGCTGGCCTGGAATTCACAAGAATTCACCTACTTCTGCCTCCGCAGTGCTGGGACTAAGGACACGAGCTACCACAGACCTAGCGTCCTCGTCTTTCGACAAGCATGCTCCCAGACTGAAACCCTTTCCCAGACTCCTCACAGCGTGCTTCCTGTATGCAGTCAGTAGCACCCTACATTATTCTCCTTAAAGTCCCACGTTCTGTTCCTTTTTCACTATGAGGGCCAATCTATCTTATTGATCTTCTGCCCATTTTACCAGAACAGGAGCTCTATACAGGGGTTTGTCTCCATGTTTGTTATTATAGCTGCAGCACTCCTGGTAGGATCTTCTACACAGGAGGTTCTCCAGGAGCACGTGTGGATTTTACCTGGTTTGATCACTTTGAGTCTAGGATACCTGCTCATAGTCACACTACTAAACTGTTGGAGCCTTGACTAGACTCTAAACACCACAATCCTGACCAGCTCCAGGGTTGCATATAGTGCACATGACTTGTACAGAAATGCTTCCTTCTAGCCATGCTGGAGGCCCTGGTCACATAGCCAGGCTGAGGTAGGACCGCCCGCATCCTAACTTGGGAGTCCTCCAAGACTAACTGTACCATTGCCAGCACAATTCTCTGCTCTGCCCTTCAGTGCTGAGCCCTGGGCTGGGTGTAGCCCAGTTGGTATGCCTAGCACGCACTAAGCCCCGGGCTCTCAGCACTGCATAAGCCAGGTGTGGGGCACACACCTGTAATCCTAGCATCCGCAGGTGGAGGCAGGAGAACCAGGAGTTCAAGGTCCTCCTCATTAAGGCTACAAGAGACCCTTTCTCAAGCACGACCAGTCAGTTCCTGTACATGCCCCCTAGTGTTAAGCCTCCTTTAGATCCAGTCCTGCCTTTGTGGCCCCTCCCTATAGCCCCACATAAGGGTACCTTGAGTTTCCGGGGTAGGCGGGGCCGTTTCTCCAGCTTGGGCCTCAGGGGGCTGGGCTCAGGCAGCTGCAGGGCCAGGTAGTCAGAAGGGAATGGGGGGTAAGGGGGAGAAGCCAGCTGCAGGCGGGAGCAGGAGGATGGAGATGGGAAATGGAGGAGGTGAGGGAGGAAGTGTACACGGGAGAATGGAAAACAAAAGACATGCTGATGAGTGTGGCTCCCAGGCTCCTGAGAACAGAAGGAAGGGACAGCAGCAGGACTGGGTCCTGGGTCTGCCCCTAGTCCTACACAGCCAAGTCCTACACAACCTGACTCACACCCGCCAGGTTACTTGCTGGCCACATGTGGACACTCTGAGTTGAGACTCACCCTTGCCCAAAGGACCCCACAGCATTCCCAGGCACAGCAGCACGCTGCCCCCTAGCCTTGGTGCCAACTCACCGAGCTCAGGTATGGGGAGGGGGCCCCAGAAGTCTGCAGGGGAAATCCTGTTGAAGGAGGCAAGGAGAGGCTGGAAGGAGATGGGGCACCCCCCATTGGGGGGCTTCTCTTCCTGGAGGACAGGGAGGAGAGTTAGAGGCAGCTGGAAAGCCTAGATCCCCCACCCCTGCCCTGGAAGATTCTGGTTCCTGCTTACCTCTTAGGGGCTGGTGTGTCAGACAACTTGGGTGTCCCCTCTGTTTCACTGTTATCTGAAGACGCAGTGGCATCTGAATCTGTGGGGAGGGCTAGTCAGTAGGATTGTAGGGTTTCCCAATCCACCTCAGGTCTGTAACCTCAACACTACAGAGGTGCGAAGGAAGGTGACTTCCCCATTGGCACACAGGCGAGCATGTGGCTCTGGAGGGGCGCCGCAGCTCTCACGGCTACTTCTCACATAGGCACCTCCACGGGACTCTTGTCACATGCCATGCGCCCGGCTCCTTCACACTCAGCTGGTGTCTTAGGCACAGAGGTGGGAAGGACATCACCTGTGCCTTCCAGACGAGCTCATGAGCTATGAGGGTGTGTATGGAATCTGAACTCAGGTCTGTGAGTCTTTGACCATCACAGGCCACTCTGTCATGTGCCTCTGAGTGACCTGCAGCTTTTGTTCCACTTTCCTCATCCAGGGACCCATTAAAACACCCCTTAAAACCATGAGAGCTTTCTCTGCTCCACGTTCCAACTGCCACCAGCTCAGGCCACCAACATGTTAAAATCATCTGCTCAGCCACGTGCCACTCACTGTTCAGCCCAGTTTAGGATCTCCGGCCACACACTTTAGCATCTGCCTTAACCAAGCACTAAGGACACAGTCCAGGGCCTCTGGTGCGCTGGYCAGTCGCTCGCTCAGTGTTCTTCCTAGACAGCTCACCATTCCCTCAGCAATCATACACGGCATGTTACCTTCTACTTGGATCCTTTATTTATATCCAAAACACTCTCACTGTGTGCGCCTCCCTGCTATCTTCTCCCTGTGTTTGTGTGCTTGTGTGAGTCCATGTACATGTGGAATGCTGCTGCACAGGCCTGAGGGAGTCAGGAGGCATTCCACGCCTTGGAACAGTGACATGGTTGTGAGCTGCATGTAGGTGCTGGGAACTGAACCCAGGCCCTCTCCAAGAGCAGGAGGTGCTTTTAACTGCAAAGGCATCTCTTTAGCTCTTTGCCTACAATTTAAAGTTAATTGTAAAACAAAACAAAACAAACTTAGGTTGGAGAAACAGCAATCTGTTCTCCTGCCCTGCKGTRCATGCCGGCCTGGCCTACTCAGCACTGCTCACCCAGAACCCACAGGGGAACTGCGACTTCAGTTCCTACATGCCTTAGAGTTGCTTGTTCTCATTCATACACAATTCAGATACTGCATGCTTCTGCATAATCCACAAGCTAGAACACTGCTGTTGTTTACGCTGGGTCTCTGTAATCCTGGTTGGCTTGGAATTCAGTGTGTAGACTAGGCTGGCTTTCACCTGGTGATTCTTTTTTTTTTTTGTTTTTTCGAGACAGGGTTTCTCTGTGTAGCCCTGGCTGTCCTGGAACTCACTCTGTAGACCAGGCTGGCCTCGAACTCAGAAATCCGCCTG
>BDUI01000767.1:189865-203086 GCA_002335545.1 Apodemus speciosus
GCTTTAATTCACCTCCTGTTACACTGCAGTCACTGCCGTCTGACTAGCTTTAATTCACCTCCTGTTACACTGCAGTCACTGCCGTCTGACTAGCTATAATTCACCTCCTGTTACACTGCAGTCACTGCTGTCTTTAATCGTCCTCAAGCTCCTACCATCACTTAAAATCCTAGTTTGTGGGCTGGAGAGATGGCTCAGCAGTTAAGAGCACTGACTGCTCTTCCAGAGGTCCTGAGTTCTGACCACGAGGTGCTCACAACCACCTGTAATGGGATCCAATGCCTCTCATGGTGTGCCTGAAGACAGCATCAGTGTACTCATATACATAAAGTAATTATTTAAAAAAAAAAAAGCTAGTTTGCAAAGTGGTTTTCTTCTCATCACCATTAGTGTGCTTGTGCAGACCCCTACAAACTATGGCGCCTGTTCTGAGGTTAGAGGACAACTTCCAGGAGTTGTTTCTCTTCTTTGTTTTTAAAGATTGGGCCGCAGTAATAAACTCCATGCCTCTGCCGTGCATTACAGGCATGGGTAATACTGTGTCTTTCTAATTTTTTTTTTCACTTATTATACACAACTGGTAGAAATGACAAGCAGCCAGAGGCTTCCTTCATTTTGCCAGCCTGTGCCAAGCACAATGCTTGGCACACTCAGGTAAGTAAATACTTAAGAATCCAAGGCGTGGTATGTATTTGGGAGGCAGAGGCAGGCGGATTTCTGAGTGTAGCCTGGAGCTAGCCTGGTCTACAAAGCATGTTCCAGGCAGGTCAGAGCTACACAGAGAACCCTTGTTCTGTAGGGCAAAAAAAGACCAAACGGAAAAAAGGCAGCAGAAGGTAGCAACTAGGGTTAAGAACCACGGAGGGGCTGTGTCTGCTGCCAGGTCCTAAGAGGATGGACCCAGGACCACTTGTTTAAAGTGCTAGTGTCTCCTGTCTGCCTAAGAATGTCCCTGCCTTTGCTCACCGGAAGAGTCTTCATCCACGTTCTCATACTGCAGAAGTCGATCTAGAAGGAAACTGAGACAAGTGGGAAGGACAATGATTATTCCATTTTGGTGTTCTTGAGGCTACACAGTCCCTCCTTGAAGGCCCACGGACCCTGCTAAGACTGCMTGCATTTGGGGTCCGATTCCAGCATGGAGTAAGAACGAGGATTCTAGGAGTAACACTGTCCTGTGTCCACAACATGCCTTACCTCTTGTCTCGGGAAACCTTCAGCAATTTCCTTTGCGCCTTTCTGAGCTCCTCCTGGAAGCACTCGTGTTCCTGTAGCGGACAGGGAGGGTGCTGAGCCAAGAGCAATCCGTCAAAGACCCAGAACCCGGAGACAGCTTTCTCTACGCACCCCTTTACCACATGGGTAAACTGAGGCCCTCTTAGAGGCCTCACACACCACAACCGCCCCACATCGGCACTCACGTAAATGAGGAACTTGAGCTTCCGCTTCAGATTCCTGTATTTCTTTTTGTAGTCCACTTCGCCGTCCGCTGGTCCGTTCATGACCCGCTAGGGAGAAGCGTCCGGGAGCAGAGGCCGGCTACCCAAGTCCGCCCGGCCTCTCACACCTCCACTTCCGGAGACTTTGCAACGCCGTATGAGACGGACTACAACTCCCAGCGTACTCCGCGCGCAGGGAGCGTAATCACACCACCCGCCCTCCTAGGACAGACCGGAAAGGAACGCGACTTCCAGTGGCTTCGCGGTGAGCTGAGGTCACAGAGGAGCTGGACACTGGGGGGCGCAATTATTGATTCTAAACTGATTACAAAGATTTGGAGCCAAAAAAAATATAAACAGAAATTCAGCGTGTTGGCGAGAATCCCCTTTTTCTTCTGCCTTTCGAAACAAGAGACCCAACTTGTTGATCCTGACTACCGGGCAGCTTGAAGAACTGATTACGTTATACTTAGAGACTGCCAGCGCCGAACCGGCTTCTAACGAAAAATTTAATACGTAGTTTTAACAAAGAGTAGAAACCTCCTTCAAGACCCACCAACTGCTCAGGAAAAAGCAAGATCTGGCAAAGTTTTCCGACCCAGTGCTCTACATCGGAGGCTCAACGGTCCCTTCCTCACGAAGCCGCGGCACTGCGCGTGCGCAAACTACTGTCAAATGCACTGAAAGTGGCCCGGAAGAAAAAAGGCGGGAGCAACCAATCCCTGATGGCGCAAAATGGCGGCGGGAGATGAGATGCTAAAATTCACTCGCAGCTTCTTTCGAGCTTGCCCCGACCTCAGGTGCATAGAGTCTGGGCCGTAAAGGGCAGCGGTTAGACTGGGTCTCTGTCTTGACACGTGTCTCTGTAGCACGGTTACGCACTCAAACGTGCRAGAGAAAATTTTGATTCGCGTGGGTCGGGCTCATCTTGAACCTGAGGAGAAACAGGTATTGAAGCGGCTGGTGGAGCAGGAGCTGCAGAAGATGCAGGTGTGGGCCTATCCCTGGGCCAGGAGAGACAGGGTTTGTTGCTGCAGGGTTGGGGCAGGACACGATCTTGGTTTGGTTTGCCCTCATGCTGCACCCACAGGCGGATGCTGGTACCAGGGAAGGGAAGCCAGACTTGACCAAAGTGAAGAGGTCTCCTGCTCCCTGCAGTGACCCAGAGAGGAAAAGGTTCCGCTTCAATTCAGAGTCAGGTTAGTGCCTTCTTCCCTGTGTAAATGTCTGTGGCTCCAGCATCATTGGTCTATTCAAAAGGCTAGGTGCATGTATTAATTGCAAAGCAGTAAGGGGTTGTGGGGCAGTGAGTCAGGAACCAGGTGGAGCCACATCTGTGGTGCTTCTTGCTGTCCTTCACTCTAAACCAGCGTGGATCTAGAAGCATCCTATTCTAAATGGAAGGGAAAGGAGGAACCAACCCATCCTGGCCCTGTTCCCATGTTTCAGAATCCAGCTCTGCACCATCCAGTCCAGACTGCTCAGGACCCCCAACAAAGAACAAGACAACCAAGAAGGTATGTCCAAGAGCCTTAAAGAAAGCAGTTGAGAGCACAGATGAAGACCACCAAACAGACCTGGGTGCAAAGATGGGATCAGAGGAGAGCAGTGAGGAAGCAGAGGGCTCTGTCAGATCAAGTGAGGTCTGGAAGGCAGAGGGCACTGAGGAAGATGATGCTGTGAGAAAAGAACAGAAGGGCAGGGCTAGAAAGAAAGCTGGGGCCAAGAACGAGCAAGTACCACGCAAGGCAAATAGAGAGCAGGTCGGGGAAGAGAGTGGAAGCGGTGAGGAAGAGGCAGTCCTGGGTAGAGGAGAGGTGGAGGGAACCATAGATGCCAAATGCCAGGAGGAGAGTGGAGAGAGTGGAGAAGAGATCCTAGCCAAGAAGGAAGAGCAGAGTGAGCCCAGACCCAGAAGTAGCAAAGCAGGGAGAAGAGCCAGGGAGAGAAAGAGCTACAAGCAGAGAAGCAGGGCAGGGGGGCCACCTGGAGGCTTAGGAGACAGCGAGGCTGAGAAGGAAAGGGGGGCAGTAAGTGCTGGGGACAGCAGTGGGGAGGAAGAGGAGCACTCAGCGAGGAGGAAGAGCAAGGGCAGGACCCAGCCTGAGAGTGGGAGAAGGCAGAGCACACGCAGCGAGGATGCCGGGAACAGCACGCAGGTGCAAGCAGCTGCTCAAGGAACTACAAAGACAGGCAGCAGAGGCAGCAATAATGGTGACAGCAGCACGGAGAGGGAAGTGAGTGACTCCCAGGCAGGACAGAACACCAAAGAGGAGAGGAAGAGCCGCTCTTCCAAGAAGAGCTTCAAGAATGGCAAGGCACGAAGTTCCTCGTCTTCGTCAGATGCAAGTCCAGAACCCACAGGTCAGAAGGTGAGAGGACGGACCAGGTGAGTGGGCGCCACTAGGGGAAGGGATTTCAGCTGCAAATTCCTTATTAGGCTGGCTCTTGTCGCCATGGAGAGGATCACCCAGCTGTGGTTAGACTAAAGCGTTATATTCGAGCTTGTGGTGCCCACCGAAACTACAAGAAGCTGCTGGGCTCCTGCGGCTCCCACAAAGAGCGCCTGAGTGTCCTCAGGGCTGAGCTGGAAGCGCTGGGCATGAAGGGTGAGAAGGGGTGTGCCCGAGGTCTGCAGGAGGGCCTGGGTACTGGGGGGAGGGCCTCACAAGCTGCTTCCGCTCCAGGTAATCCCTCCTTGGAGAAGTGTCGTGCTCTGAAGCAGCAGCGGGAAGAGGCAGCTGAAGTGGCTTCCTTGGATGTTGCCAACATCATCAGCAGTACAGGTCAGCAATTTCCTCTTCAGGGAAGGGAAGAAGAGCCTGGGGTCAGGTAACTTAATTTTCTCTTCCCATCTCACAGGCCGACCTCGGCGACGAACTGCCTGGAACCCTTCAGGGGAGCATTACCACCGAACCCTGGACTCAGACGAGGAGCGGCCTCGCCAAGCACCTCCAGACTGGTCCCATATGCGTGGTGTCATCAGCAGTGATGGTGACAGTAGCTGAGCTCCATGTCCAGGATGGACCTTACCCTGTTATACAAGAGCCTGTTTGGAGGAGGCAACTTCCAAAGACAGATCYTAGCGGCAGATCCGAGTTCTTGGCACACTACTCAATTTCATGTTCTGTAAGATGGCATTGGGGCTCGTGTGCAAGCAGCCTCTCAAGGCATGAAGGGGGAATTGTTTTTAAAGACTCAATAAAAGACTGTTTGTAATTACTTGATCCAAACTGGTCCTGAACTGTCATGCCCTGTCTGTCCTTTGGAGCCAAGAATTTGGGAAGTAGTCCTTGCTACCAGGCAGTAGTAGTCTGCTTCTCTYTCTTAGCAATTCCTGAGTGGTCCTAGCCCTTGGACTGTGTCATCCAGTCTGTCACCAGGCTGTATCAGAGAGGATATGGCTCTTCTTCCTCCAGTGTGACCTGTTGGTTTCTCTGACCAATCTGGCCATAACAATGTAAGGTTTACTCCAAGAATGCATGCCTAGCGTGTATAAGACCCTGGGTCTCAACCCCAACAACACACACACTCAGGYTCGGTTCATCTTCCTTCCCATGCTGCCACGGTCTCCTGGCCTCACAGAGGTAGATTTGGTAGACCTGCCTGGCCAATCAGTCTGGCAAACCTCAAATGTCCAGGCAGGCATAGTGAGATGGACGCGGGACCCCAAAACAGCAGAATAAGGGTTTGATGAGCTGACGATCTTCCAGTCATATGCACTCACTAAAATCACTACAACTTCAATCACATCACCCAATTAAGCATAAGTAATACTATCACTTGCCACTGATAAATTCTTCCCACATTCCTTAGACAAAAAGGGAGAAGTCCTGTGGTCTGTTAGAATAACCAACAGTTTATTAAAAGCTTGTCCAAGGGCTCTGTGCCAGCCCCATAGCTGAGAGGGGCTCCCATGACTGCTCCCAGGCTTGGCAGCAGCCCTTTCCAAGGTCCTTCCCTTGTTCCCCGCCCCAGCCCTGACCCCAATTTAAAAAAAAAAAAAAAAAAAAAAAAAAAAAAAAAANTCTTAGCAATTCCTGAGTGGTCCTAGCCCTTGGACTGTGTCATCCAGTCTGTCACCAGGCTGTATCAGAGAGGATATGGCTCTTCTTCCTCCAGTGTGACCTGTTGGTTTCTCTGACCAATCTGGCCATAACAATGTAAGGTTTACTCCAAGAATGCATGCCTAGCGTGTATAAGACCCTGGGTCTCAACCCCAACAACACACACACTCAGGYTCGGTTCATCTTCCTTCCCATGCTGCCACGGTCTCCTGGCCTCACAGAGGTAGATTTGGTAGACCTGCCTGGCCAATCAGTCTGGCAAACCTCAAATGTCCAGGCAGGCATAGTGAGATGGACGCGGGACCCCAAAACAGCAGAATAAGGGTTTGATGAGCTGACGATCTTCCAGTCATATGCACTCACTAAAATCACTACAACTTCAATCACATCACCCAATTAAGCATAAGTAATACTATCACTTGCCACTGATAAATTCTTCCCACATTCCTTAGACAAAAAGGGAGAAGTCCTGTGGTCTGTTAGAATAACCAACAGTTTATTAAAAGCTTGTCCAAGGGCTCTGTGCCAGCCCCATAGCTGAGAGGGGCTCCCATGACTGCTCCCAGGCTTGGCAGCAGCCCTTTCCAAGGTCCTTCCCTTGTTCCCCGCCCCAGCCCTGACCCCAATTTAAAAAAAAAAAAAAAAAAAAAGACAAGACGGCACAGGACGTCAGACAGCAATAGGAGAACGGTGAGACCCAGGCACCCTGACCACAAGACCCCTGATCCTTCTGGAGGAAGGCCTCCTCCCATTCTCCTTGCTTTGGCACCAGACCTGCTTTGCCATTCCACCAGGTCTGGGGGCCCTGTTGTCCCCAGTTCATGGCCCCATCACAAGGGTTGTATAATTCTCTGAATATAATATATCTAGACCCACCCTTCCCCTCCCCTAGGGGACCAGATGAATATTTGACACTCACAGTTCCCACCTTTTATAGGTGGTGATGGAGGGAGACCCTGGCACCATGGTGGGGAGGCAGGGCTCCTGGTCAGCCTTGGGGCACCAATGCCCACGCTGGCCTGGGGTCACTGGCCAGCCCCAAGAAGCTCATGAGATGAGGTGGTCTGATGGGGGCGCTGGAGCCGACATCCTGTCCCCACCACCACTGGGTGGGCTTCAAGCACACTGCCTGTCGGATCAGGCGCCGCCCACCCCACCTTGCCCTGCCCCTCTGCTCGCCACCCCATACTCAGGAGTAGAAGTGGGAGGAGCCGTTGAGGATGTGGGAAGCAACACTAGTGCTTCGGCTCAGAGGCCCTGGCACCGCAGCAGGCGGGCCAGCGCTCTCACCACTGCTGCCCCCTGACGCTGCCCGCCTTAGGGGTTGAGGACTGTTTCTTAGCAGCAGCAGAGCCCCTCCACGAGGCGTTCCACTTTGTGTTGGGGGCCCTAGCCAGTTTGGAGGCCCTGGGGGGGCCAGCAGAGCTGGCTGACGCCAAGCTGGTGGGGGCATGCCTGGTGGAGGAGGGCCATGGCTCCAATGGGCCCCTGAACGGGGAACTGGACGGGAGGGCCAGGCAGGAGCTGGGGGTGGAGCAGGATAGCCCTGGGCAGCAGCTTCAGCTGGAATGCCCCCCAGAGCCATGCTGGAGAAACCCAGCCTCATGCTCTCAGCATCGAAGGCCTCAATCTCACGGGCCTGCCGCTCAAGCAAACTCCGGATGCGTTCCGAACGCCCTGTCTGTAGGGCCAGCAGCTCTTCTTCCACCTGGGACACCCAGAACAGGGGTGAGTCCTGGAATGGAGAGCCCTCCCTTCCTTTCCCATCTTGGGGGGCCAAACCCCTTACCCGTTGCTCTAGCAGTGCCCGCCTCAGAGCTACTCTTTGCTCCAGCTCCCTCAGCTCTCGCTCATGCTGGCTCTCTGTGCGGATCTTGATCTTGCTCTGGTAAGCATTAAGGAGCTCCAGCTCCTGCTGGAGCTGCTGCCGCAGGGCCTGAAACTCTGCCTCTTGGGTCTCGTCAAGCCGGAGCTGGAGGACAGGGAGAACAGGGTTTAGGGACCTCCTCCTCTGTCCCCTCCATCCTCCCCTGCCCCACTAGGCCTGGGCCCTAAGGTGGCAAGGAGCGGCAGTCTCAACCTCTATGAGAATGGAAGATGGTCATACCCTGTGGCACAGCAATTACACTTGCAGGAATCTATCCCCCAGGTGTACTTGCACATGTGCTCCAAGTGCTCACGGAAGCGTTGTGATAGCAAAATGCTGGAAACAACCTAAATGTCCACCAATAAGGGATGGGTTAAATAAATTACGGTACATCCATTCCATGGAAAATTCTATATTGTAAAAAACTGAGATAGACATGTGATGTGGAATGATGTCCAAGAGATACTGGGTGGAAAAGAAGTCAGAAAACTATGTAAAGTCTGATTCTATTGTGTTTTAAAATTCCTATATAATCTTCCAAATCTGCACTGGAAACTCTGCACAAGTTAATCATTACAAAACCACCTCTGAGAGGTGGGACTGAGTGAGAATGGGGCCCTCTAGCTCTTTGGACTCAATGTGCATTTGAAGCAGCCCACTCCAGTGCTGGGTACAGCTTTCCTAAGAGATTCTTTCCAGATTCCTGAAGTCTGAGTACAATGGTTTGAGAACCACACTCTCTGTAATCTGCTCCCCTGCTCCCTGTTCACACAAAGTAAACTCAGGTCCAGAAAAAAATATTACAGCCAGTATTTTCTTTGGTGGTTCTTGGCAGAGCAGGCAGGGTGACTTTAAGATATTAGGAAAATAGTGAGAAACAAGAAAGTTTCAAGCAAAGGCCAACCTCCACAGTCTCCCTCCCAGACCCCCAGGCCTCACCGCCTGTGAGCTGAGCATCTCTGAAATGGACTGGTCATACTGCTCGGCCAGGATCGCCAGCTTGCGGGTCTGTTCCTCCTTGAGCCGCTTAAGAAGGCTCTTGTGCTGAGCTTTGGGTGTAGTCTCCAGTAAGTGTGCCCGAAGAGCCTTGTATTGCCGTGTCTGGATCTTACACGTCTCCTGGAACTGCTTCTTGATCTGCAGCTCCTTTGACTGTGCAGTGAATGGATCAAGGGGAAATGGGGCAGGGGAGAAGGAGAGGAGGAGGAAGAAGAGGAACAACGAGGGAAAAGGAAGAAAAGGAGGAAGGAGACAGAAGCAGAGACAGGGAGAGGGAGAGAAACAGAAAACATGTTAGACAGAGGGGGCGGGGGGAGCTGTACACAGACAGACATGAGAGATGGAACTGTTGAGAGATGAAGAAAGTCTCCATGGGCAAGAGAGGTGGAGGACGAGAGAGGTTCTGAGTACATCCAGAGTTGCACGGGATGCACAAGAAGAGACGTAAGATCTTACAGACAGGAAGCTGAGAATCTTCAGAGGGCCGAGAACACAAAAGAAGCTCTGGTCATGCAAGGAGGGAAGGAGAAAATATCTCCCTGGGACAGAAGCAYGTGATCACGTTTAGGAATATAAAGACTGAGTGAGAGACACAACATCCACGGAAGGGTAATACAACTAAGGGCAGGCAGAGGAAAGCCCAGGTCAAGTACCTCAAGGCAGGCAGGAAGCAGCACTGGGCTGAGGAATGGGTAAGAGGTTGCCCCATATCAGGCCACTGAAGGGAAAGGGCAGCAGAGTGGCCAGAAAAAAATCTGAGAAGTTCCGGTGGGAGCAGCTGCCCCAGTGACCAGATCCATACTTCAGCTCAGCCCGACACAGTCAGCCCCAACTCCAAGCCCACAGCAATCCCGGACCTGTAGTTCGTACATTCTACCTGCTCCCAACTCACCACCCTCGACTGGAGGTTCTGTGGTCCCAACCCCCAACCCTGTAGACTAATGCCTGACCCAGGTGAGAGGCGCAGTTCCAAACTGTGTAAGCAATAGGTTCATAGTAAAGGGAGGGGCGAAAGACTAAAGCCTTTAACCTAAGCACTCTCTGGTAGGCCCCGCCAGCGGGTGGAACTGTGAGGCGGGAAGTCCTGTGGAAGCTCCACAGGGGCTCACAGCCAGAGCTGTTTGTGCTCATGGTGCAATGAATCTATGAAGGCAAAGAGGATGAGGCTGAGGTGTGAAAGGAGTGAAGACAACGGAGATGGGGTGAAGAGGTCATGGAGCTGAGGGCCAGGGTCCAGAGTCAGGGTAAACCAGGGAGGCTAGGCGGCAGGACAAAGCAGACAGAGGCAGCCTGGGCCAAAGGTGTAGTTCCGCTCAGATATTTTATTTGTGTTTTTCTTTTTTTTTTTCTTTTCTTTTTTTTCTTTTTTGGTGGAGGGGAAGGGGACAGGTTGGAAGGGAGACAGAAAAACAAAATCAAAGAGGGAAAACCCCCATGACCTCCCTCCCTGCCACCCCTGGCCCCAGGCCTGAGCTGATGAGAGTGAGGATGAGCACACACAGCAGGGACAGCAATAACTTAGGGGACTGGGGAAAACACAGTGCCATCTCTGGACTCCACAGCAGAGGTGGCTGCCTGTCTAGAGATCTAGATCTGGGGCCAGGATTGGACTTGGGGAAACATACTGAGGAAGAAAGGTCAGAAGGGGAGGAGAGGCTGGGGAACTGGAGAAACTGTACTGAGTCATGGGAGATAAAGTGCTCAGTGCCCTAAATTTGGGTGGAGGATTGGAACTGGTTACCTCCATGGAGGCAGGGCCCTGCGGGCCTGAGATCTCCGCCCAGCTACAGTCCCTGGTGGTAGCTGTCGGGAAGCAGAGAGCCCAAGCCGGCGCTGGCTGCGAGGTAGCAGCCGAGGGATCCGACTGGGCCGTTCACCCTTAAGCAGGCCCCAGCTGGCTAGTATATGAACAGCCCAGGGGGGCAAGCAAGAAGCTAATCTGTGGCTAGCCCGTGCTAGGCGCCAGTTCCAGCCCTTGCACAGAGCCCAAACTCTTGCTAACAGAGCTAGTGGGTGTTGAGTAGTGCGAAGATTTCCCTGACGGGGCCAAGGGACAGGTAGTCGACTTCGGAAACCATTCTTATTAGTCTTAGGGTACAGGGCAAATAGCCCCCGATCCCCCACAGCCCCACAGCCCTGTAGGGCCCGAAAGACCATGGGTGACAGGCGTAGCAAAATCCGCAACCAGAGTCGAGAGATGCCCCGACGCATCTGGGGGCCTTGCTGCCGTACCCACTTGCCCCCAGCTGCCATAGCTGCCAGAGGTAAAGCCAGGCTGGGCCAAGCTATGAGCCAGGCAGCTCCAAGGCCCAGAGGCACACCCATAAGGCCTCTGCGCCAGCTCAGGCTAAGGACAGCCCCCAGTGCAGTGCCCTGAGCCAGGAGTAAGAACAGACTGGGGGGCAGGTGTAGAGCTGTACAAAGGAACAGGTAGGAGGCCCCCAGGCCCACTAGTCCTACCTCAAGGGCCAGCAGTGCTGCCTGTAAGCCACCTCCACCCTGAGCTGCTAGCAATGGGAGTAGCAGCAGCAGGAGTAGGGGCAGGAGGCCAGAGGACGACCCCACTGCAAAGGAGAGACCAGCCAGGAGGCCATGAGACAGGAATCCAGGGAGCTGGCTAGTAGGGTACTGTCTCAGTTGTGATGGAGGTGGCTCTGGGGGGATATCTGGGGAAGGACAGCCATCTCCAGGGTCCCTGAGGGTTCCAACAGGAGCCCTTCCCTCCTCTTCCTCCTCCTCTTCCTCCTCTGGGACTGGAGTCAGAACTGGACCCTGGACCCAGCCAAGCTTGAACTCCGCATCCACAAGGTTCCCACCCTCCTTCTCCCACAGACTCCATGCCCCAGCCTCTTCCTGGCCAACAATATTTCTCTCCTGAGATGCCAGTGATGGGACTCTAATCTCCTTCATCTCCTCAGATATATCCCAATCTTCCTCATTAACCAGAATCCTATGTTTTTGTGGGCTGGAACTAAAGGTTCCCATTTCTTCCCCCAGAATCCTCTGCTCCTCTGGCTCCAAGGTAGTCCCTTCCTTTCCCAGAATCCTTCTCTCTGGCACTGCTTCCTCCTCCTCTCCCAGCATCCTTTGGTCCAGGATTGCCTCCTGGCCAGATGAGCAGGGCTGCTCTTCACTAGGGGTGCCTGTGCTGAGTGGTCCCAGAGCCCCAGTAGCAGGGAGGCCCATGGGTAGCTGGCCTGCACGTACTTTGAGGCTCTTGGGCTGCTGGCGAACCTGGGCTGCGTGCTTCTGCCGCAACTCTTGCTCCCGTCGCTTGTTGTACTCCAGCTGGTTGCCTAGCTCTGTCTGGTGCTGAAGGCGGGTGAGTTCAGCGCGCGTGCGCTGGACAGCCTGGAGCTGCCGTAGCTCCAGCTCTCGGGTAGCCTCATGCTGCCGTAACAGCAGAGCACACTCCAAGTCCTTCTGAGTTTGTTTCTTATTCAAGTCCTAAGGCAGAGAAGAAGTAGAAGTCAGGGCCCAGTGAAGGAGCCTTCYTGGCATTAAAGAATTAAGGGCACAAAATTCTTTAGCAGAGAGGAAGTGAAGAATGAGACAAGCAAGGGCATCCTACCAGGGCCCAGTGGGGACAGAAAGCAAGAAAGGAGCCGGATCAAACACCAGGAGGGCAGATGAGAAAGAAGACATTAGGGAGGCAAACGAAAGAAGAGAGGTGCTGGGCCCTTGACTGTGTGGAGAAGGGCAGGTGGGTCAGGTCTACCTCTCGAAGCAGGTCCTGATCTAGGCTGTGCCGAGCCAGTAGCATCTTGCGCTTGTATTGGCGACACTGAAGCTCGAAGTACTGGCGTTGTCTCCGCAGCAGACCTGCCTCCTCTTCGGCCTGGCACTGTTGCAGCTGCTCCTTCTGCCTCAGCAGCCACTCAGCCTTCTCTCGCTTGGGTGTGCTCGGGTTCTCCTGGAGCTCCTGGCAGGGCAGTGGGGGAGGGGGTCAGTGCCTGCCACTATCTTGCCTACCTGCTGGCCCTGGCTCACCCAGGGCAGTTCTGGCCAAACCTCTTTCAGCTGCTCCTTCCGAAGCTTGTAGGTCCGCTTCTGCGCCTCCAGCAGGGCGGCCAGCTCCTTCTTCTGCTGCCCCAGGATGTGCTGCTGGAACTTGCGCTCCTCAGCCTGGGCAGCTCGCGCCTCCTTCTCACCAATGGCCTGGTGCCTCCGGGCCAGCTTCTCAGCCTCAGTCCCAAAGCCAGCCCGCTGTGCCTCCAGCTCCCGCTGCAACCGCCCACTGTGCTCCTCACGTTCACCCCTCAGACGGGACTCCAGGGCCAGCAGCTGCTTCTGGTGCTGACGCCGCATCCGCTTATAGCCACTCAGTTGCTCCCGCAGGGCCGAGTCCTGCTCATGCTCCTGGATCTGACGGCTGACCTAGGGTAGAAGAAAGGGTAAACAGTGGGATTCAGCCCTAGCTCCGGAGATTTTACTCACATAGATATGGCGAAGAACAAGGTTCTCAGACTCATGGTTTCATTGTTATTAACGGTCTTCTTCACACTTAAACTCTCTGAATCTATTTCCTACACTGAATAACTATCTATATCATGGGTTGGGATAGCAGACTGGGGTAATAAAAGGTGGTAAGCACAGGTCCTGGTGCAAACACAGAAACAACTTAAATTAGTGCAAAAGAATGAATAGGATGCTCSTGGGCTCAGACCCCATCTCTGCCCATTATTATCACTTAATCTCAAGCAAGTTAACTTCTCAAACTACCAATTCTCTCATCTGTTACATGGGCGAACACCTCTGCATAGCTAAGTGTGAGTGCTGGCTAGCATCCTCCCTTCAGCAAACACTACTGAGGGTCGTCCATCACGCTCCAGGTACTAAACTAGGATCT
>BDUI01000767.1:212103-233025 GCA_002335545.1 Apodemus speciosus
AGGACCCTTAGAGCAAAGACAGGGCTCAGAGGGAGAGAAAAGTCCTCCCTCAGGTTTCTGCCTCCTCCTCCCCTCAATTACTGATGAGGGGGAGGTACTGCTGAGGAAAGGTAGGTAGGGGGGCTGTTAGGAACAACACCAAAGCTCAAAAAAAAAAAAAGTTGCCCTGGCAACCATATGGGGGTGGTGATGGTGGTGGTGGGGATGGCTGGTGGTCTCTGGAGTCCCTAAAATTGCCAGAAAGACAATTCTGGGAAGCCAAGTATCCTCAGCAACCCTCCCAGTCCTCAGTAATTTCTCAACTCCCTTTACAGTGCCATTCCCTTCAAGCAWAAAGGTTTCTGTGTTTCAGCCAGAGCTTCAAATCCTAACATGTCCTGTCCCACAAGTTCTCAGAGTCCAGTGATTTCCAGGCACCTTCCTGTACCCCTTGATGCTGAGGCTACCTCCTCCTTCAAGCTCTCAAAACACTGGATGAGAACAGGAAACAGTCAGACCGGATGTGGTGGAAATCCGGCCATTGTTACAAGTGGGTACTGGCCTGAAGGGACAAGGAGACACATTTTCAAAAAACATAGGGACACTGTGGCAGGGAGAACATCTAGCATAGGACAGTAGGGACTGGCACCTGCCTGGGGCCTGTGTGTTCTGGGCCGCCTTACGTGTCCAGTCCAACTGCATAAGAAGCATACATGAGGCTAGGATGTCCGGGTCACGAGCACATTCATTGAGCATGGACACTGGCTCTCACATGCATCACCTCTCACTGGGCTCCTACAACCTTATGGGTGAACACTATTGTTACATTTATCCCTGACAGATGAGCAACAGGTTCTGAAAAGGCAAATGATCCAGAACAATTATATCAAACTAGCAAGGTATGATCAAGATCACCATTTTCCAGACTGTCACTGAAGCAGAGAAGAAGGGCTTTCCCAAGGTCACAGATCAGGACTTCTCCTTTCAGGTTCAGGACAGAATTCTGTTAGGAGGCAACTAAGCCCAGCTTCCATGTCTTAGGAGAACCTCCCAGATCATTCCAGCCCTTGACAGGTGAGAGCTCCAAAGCAAACTCCAAAACAAACTCCAAAACAAAGTTGCCACAGGGTACTAGAACCAGAACACACAGGGGCTCTAGAATAGGCTTTTTTTGTTTGTTTGTTTTTTGGATTTGGTTTTTTTTCGGGTTTCTCTGTATAGCCCTGTCTATCCTGGAACTCACTCTGTAGCCCAGGCTGGCCTCKAACTCAGAAATCCGCCTGCCTCTGCCTCCTAGAGTGCTGAGATTACAGGTGTGTGCCACCACCTCCCGGCTCTAGAATAGGCTTTTTTAAGGACTAATGGGAATTTTAGACATAAAGAGACCTCAGTAGAGTTGGACTCCTGAGGCAGAGTTCTAGCTACTTAAAAGTACCTAACAATTTCAGCATATAATTATATTCTGTGGTGCATTGTTTCCTGTCCATGTTGTTAATCTTGTCTCCTTAGTTCAACTGGAAGCTGGAGGGAAGAGATGGAACTTGAGTCTTTGGTAGGCCCCTAGGGTGTGAAAGGTTCAGAATTGATTGACTGGTTGCTCTAAGCAGCTCTTAGTCTGCTCAAAGCAGGCCCCACATACCCACACAAAAGGCAGGGCATCACAACCTGCCAAGGGGCCCTCATGACTTCTTAAACAGTAACAAGCCCAAGACTGCCCACCCAGAACCTCAGGCCACATGAAGAGTGCCAGCCACTATTAAAACATCATACAGTCCCCCTTCCTTACAATAACATTTGGGCAATTACTGTGGTCTGGGCTAAATCATAATCACCTTCTAAAACCCACGTTGCAAAAGAATCCCTAAACAGACTTATCAGTATATCCCATTTGCAACCTATAGCAAGAGCTTCAGGTAAGTTGCTTAAACTTCTCTTTGGAAAGTAGATTATAGAATTTGACTATATGAGATCTCACTCATGCTCAGAACACTTTGTAGACATGAAACAGATGGATTTCCCTTCTCTGATTCCTGAGTTGCCAGAGGCTTTAATCCTGGGAGCGACGGGGGACAGATAGGTGCTCATTCTAACTCAACAGCTAAGAAAAGACACTAAAGCCATCATTTTTTAGAAGAGAGAACTATCTCTGGAACGCAGGCCAAAGTGTGGGATCAGAGTAAAAATGAAGGTCATATTAGACAAATACCCATGAGGAAGAAGCACAAAACAGAGCTTCCTCTCAGGAAAAGCTCCTTTTGGAAAGGAAGATCATTGCAACCCCATTTCTAAACTTCACCCTGATACATTCCCCTGTGGGTTCCTGATTAAGCCCCAGGCTCAGAAGAAGTGGGTACCCAGTCAGGGACAACACTTGGGTTAAAATCCTGCCACTGGGTGACCTTGAACAACTCTGGGCATCAATGTTTTCAACTGTAAAATGGGAAGACAATAATAAAAGAGTTCCCACAGGTTGAGAAGGAATGAGTGTAGCACGGGGAAAAAAATATGCAACAGCACTCTGTAAAGGATAGGTCACTTGACAAATATGAGATTATTTACACCATCACAGCAAGAGACAGGGAGGTAAATGCAGCTGGAGGAAATATTACCAAACACACACACACACACACACACACACACACACACCTTTGCAAGGACAAAAACTCCAACTAAACCAAGCCAGAAAAGAATATAAGTTCCCAGCATGGTGGCTTGCACCTGTAGTCAAAACAGTAGAGGTTAAAGACTGATTCCAGTTCAAGGCCAGATCGACCACCCAGGGCTACAAAAAGGCTGTCTCCAAATTAACAAGCAAACAAACAAACAAACAATAAATAAATCAGTCCACCTACATGGGATCAACACCCTAGAGCAGTCTGGGGGAAAAAAAAGAGTATAATAAAATCATGGAAAAGAGGTGGTTGTGAGAGCAAAATTAATAAAGGCTAGAAAGGTGGAAACCTCTTTGATTAGCTAAGCATCCTAGGGCGTGACCCTTGGTGACATGACAGGCCCTGTCACCTGAGGGTACCCCTTCAACCAGACACAATGAAGGAAGGAGGAAGGGAGAAGAGGTAGCAACAGAAGGCAAGGCTGGCCAGAGACTGACCATGGGCCCAGCAGGAATTCCCCATCCTGAGGAGAGGGCCTACCCAGTCTCAGCTCCTCAGAATGGAGCTGACCAGAGGGACCCATGCCCATGCACCCGTGTCTCACCTGGTAGGGGTCACTATGGTGCCCCAGCGCCTCCGCTTCCGCCTGGGGTACTCCAGTTGCTCTGACAAGCAGGGAGAGGGGCAAGGAGACCTTCCCCCTCGCCACCTCTTCCTCAGCTTTCGCCCTTCCTGAGGGGCGGACCCGGGAAACCTCCCCTGGAGGGGAGGGGGTGACAACCTGATCTGACCTCGCGGTCCAGTCCTCCCCCAACTCGAGGGCGACAGTTGCTGAATCCCGGATTTCCGATTGTGGGGTCTGAGCCCCGTATATTTGCAAGGGCTAAAAATGAGTCCGATATCTGAACGCTTGGGGGATGAACCCCAGATATTGGTGCACACAGGGTCCTGAATCCCAGGTATTTTAAATTCTATAAAACAGAGACCCAGGTTTGTAAAGGTTGGGACTTGAGTCCCAGATATCTGATATATGAGGGCTTGATACCTGGGTATCTGAAAAACAAGGGACCAAGCCCCAAAATTTGGGACCCAGGGGCCTGAGCCCCAGGTCTGCGGCCACGACAAGGGGCCCACCCCGAGGACGCCCGGCTGCACGGCCCCTCTAAGGCTGGGGTCCGAAGAGTGACAGCCCCCACTCCAGCCCTGGCCTACTCCCTTTCCCGTCCTCTCTCTCCGGAACAGCTGAAGGACTGTAGCCGAGACGCTGCTGAACGTCCCTGTGCCTCACTCCCTTTCCTTTTCGTCTCAGCTTCTCACCGAACCACAGCCCTGCTCTCGTCCCGGCCTCCCTCTCTCTCCCTCTCTCTCTCTCTTCCTCCCAATTCCAAGATGGAGACCGGGCGGGAGCGCGCAGGCGCGGTATGCACGCCGGGCCAAAGGGGGTGGGGCCCCAAAGGAAATAGCCCCGCCCCTCGCCTGTAGCTGCCGCGGCCCAGACGACAAGCTGCCCTCGAGCCCAAGTGCGCGCGCGCCCCGCCACGCGGATCCTGGGTGGGAAGAGGAGAGGAGAAAGGCTTGGCTTGCTTGGGGTGGAGCCCAAGCGCGCTGTCCGAGGACTGCTGGTGGAGAAAGCTGTGGCGCATGCGCCTGCCACGCTTTCGCGCTGCGACTGAGCTTGTTGCTAGGGGAAGCTCTGAGGGGGTGCGCTAGGAAGGAAAGCTATGGTCTGCGCCTGCGTGCAGGGTAAAAGGCTGAAAGGAGTAAAGCAAGGCTGCTGAGAGCTGGGCGCGGGAAAGGCGGGAAACCGGACCATTCATGTTCATAAGTATCTAAACTAAACCTGAGCTCCCAAGTGCGAGAATGATGTGCCAAAGTTGGGAATATCCAATGGGTCAAATCCCTACAGGAAAACTGAGGTCCAGTAGGGTTGTATAACTTGCCAAAACTCATGAAGCATTTCATAAACAGAATCATCAATTTACATTCATGGAAGAAAATAAGTGACACAGCTGTGTTCACAGTATGTCTAAAGAGTATAGTGCTGGCTTAATGCTTACAATTCCAGCACTCAGCAAGCTGGGTCCTAGGCAGGATACAGTTCTGCAGAGTATGTAACCTAACAAGAGTTCCACTATCAAAACCAAAAAACAGACACACACACAAACAAAAAGACCAAATATTTTCCAAAACAAATCCACAATCACAGTCAAAGTTTTAAGTGACTTGTGCCAACTTGTATTCCAAACTAAGGTCATCAAGGATAACAAGAATGCTAGTCATCAGGAAACTAGACAGGATGACAGCCAACGATTCTGAGTTCCAGGCCAGGGGGCCTAGGCTTTTCATCCCAGCAGCTTGAGAGGCAGAGGCAGGCAGATGAGAGGCAGATCTCCGGTGTGAGGCCAGCCTGGGCTCTATAGTGAGAGGCTGCGGATACTGTTGAGTGGTGGCGTGCTCGCCTAGTGTACGAGGCTCTCTATTCAACCCATGCTGCCACAAAAGGGACAGGACTAAAAGAGCTAAGCACAGCCGGGCGGTGGTGGTGCACGCCTGTAATCCCAGCACTTGGGAGGCAGAGGCAGGCGGATTTCTGAGTTCGAGGCCAGCTTGGTCTGCAGAGTGAGTTCCAGGACAGTCAGGGCTATACAGAGAAACCCTGTCTTGAAAAACAAAACAAAAAAATCTTTTATGTCAACAAGGAAAAGTCCCCAGAATTTACTTTAATCCAATCCCCCAATAAGTACCTTACACAATAGTAGTCAAAAGCCATTTATTTTCCCACAGTCTAGTTCTTCACTTTTTGTAATAGGTCTTCTAAATTCAGGAGTAGGCCCCAAGAATTTGATCTGTACCTGGAGAAAAGGAAGAAAACAGAACAGGTAAGAAAGCCCCTGGACGAATTTTTGCATGTATGCAGAAACTACAGAGGAAGGGACATCTAGAGATAGGTTCTGGCACTCAATCTCACTGGGGTAGCCTTGGAACTCTAAGATCAACCAGCAGYCAAAAAGCTAGAAGCGTTTTCCCACTCCCAATTGAACGGTTCCACTGTGTCCTATTGTAAGAGGATGGTTGGTGAGGCCTGGCCACAGGCTAATTAACAATGTTAATTGTTAATTGAGCTTCTAGTTCCTCTAGAACTCGCTCCACAGTCTAGGCTGTCTCGACTTCTCGCAGAGAGAGTTCCTAGCACAGAGGCCAGCAGCACCCGGGGAAGGGTTCGGAGCTGGATATAAAGCAAGCAGCTCTCAAACGGGGTAACAACCCTCCCAGCAAGGTGAAGATCTTTTCTGGAGTGCTCTTTTTCATTCAGAGTGAGGTTGTAAATTAGTAGTATTAGTACTATGGAGACCTCATCTACTACATTTGCCAATCTCTTTCCCTCCGAAGATCTAGTTAGCAGAGAAAACTGTTTTCTAGGTGCACTGGTGACTGAATGAAGAAAACACACAAAGTGCTTGAGCAGAGTATGTGCTAGTAACAGGGATCACTATTCGGTAGGTCACTGGAGCTGAGTGGAACTCCAGGAGGGCCAACGAGATGGCTCTGTCACTAGGCTGACAACTTGAATTTGAATCCCAGGATACACAGGATGAAAAGAGAGGATGCTGGGGCTGGAGAGATGGCTCAGTGGTTAAGAGCACTGACTGCTCTTCTGAAGGTCCTGAGTTCAAATCCCAGCAACCACATGGTGGCTCACAACCATCCATAATGAGATCTGACGCTCTCTTCTGGGGTGTCTGAAGACAGCTACAGTGTACTCATCATATACATAAAATAAAATCTTTTAAAAAATTAATTAAGGATCTAACTTGATTATTAAAAGAGAAAGAGAATGACCTTCAAAGACGTGCTGTTCCATAGGCTCCTCCTCAAATAAATAAATAAACTTAAAAAATAATAATTTTGCCAGGGATGGTGGTGCATGCCTTTAATCCCAGCACTCAGCAAACAGAAGCAGATGGGATTTTGGGGCCAGTCTGGCTTACATAGCAAGCTTCAGGCCAGCTAGGGCTACACAATGAGATCCTGTCACAAACTGAATAAGTAACTATTTTCAGGGAAAAAAATGAAGATTCCATATTTAGGGCATATCATCACACCTGAGCACCCTAATTCATCACTGCTGACATGTGGGTGTGTGATGTTCAGTTCTGCTGAATCTGAAAATCAGAACACTACTTGGTCACAGAAGATATATATGAAAGCATATCTAGTTAAAAAATAAGGCCCTGTGTGTTGGTACATGTCTTTAATTACAACACTTGGGAAGCAGAGGTAGGTAGATCTCTGAATTTGAGGTCAGCCTGGTCTACACAGTGTGTCAGGTCACTGGGGCTACAAATGAGACTGATTCAAAAACAAAAAAAGTAAAATGAGGCCCTGGCAGTTTGGTGGTCTGAGGAGAGTGGGAGTTTGATCTCCAGCAACCACATCTGGCAGCTTAAAACCACCTCTAACTAACTCCAGTGCCAAGGGATCCACTGCCCTCTTGTGGCTTCCTTGGGCACCTGGGCACATATGATGCACATAAACTTACACAGGCACACACATATATACATAAATAAAAATAAGTCTTAAAAAATCTAAGGGTTGGGACTTAGGGGATTAAAAAATGAAAATACAAACAAATAAAAATCAAACCATATCCATGCTTGGGGAGAGCTTTCACTTCAATAATCACACCTCCAATAGGTTTCATTGACTCTGACCCTGTCAGTCATTAATCACACAGTTACCATGATCAGTTGTATAACTGTACAGGTTAAAGCAGGAGAACAGCTCAAAGGGAGAGCAGGGGTGCTGTCAGGGAATATGGGAAGAACAATCTTTCCTTTTCTTTTCTTCTTCTTCCTTCTTCTTTCTTCTCTTTCTTTCTTCTTCTYCCTCCTTTCCTCCTCCTCCTCCTCCTTCTCCTCGTCCTCCTCCTCCTTCTTCTTTTTCTTCATTTCTTTTTTCGAGACAGGGTTTCTCTGTGTAGCCCTGGCTGTCCTGGAACTCGCTCTGCAGACCAGGCTGGCCTCAAACTCAGAGAGATCCAAATGCCCCTGCTTCCTCAGTTTTGGGATCAAAGGTATGTGCCACCATAGCCCAGCTTAGGGGAGGCATCTGAATTGCTGATAACAGTCTTTTTCTCTTTTGGTAGTATTTACTAGTGTCCATTGTATAATAATTTACCAAATTGTACTTTTATGGTTTTCGTTTACATGAAAGTCCTTTATTTCACAGTAAAAATAGGGCCAGCAAGATATCTCAGCAGGTAAAGATTCTTGCCATGAAAGCAAGTTTGGTGATCTGAGTCCATGAGAATTAACTCCATCGATCTGAACTCCACATGCACACCATGGCACATGGTTGGACACACACACAGAGAAAGAAAACGGTAAAATAATAAAAATATTCTGTTCATAGAGAAAACTGTCCCCAGTTCCCAAGGACACAGCTGAGCAGGACTCTCCCGGACTCACAGGAAGCAAGCTGCATCTGAGGATGGAGTCTAAGGATTTGCTTTACCAGGTCACAGCTGCCATCCCTTCCCCACCCTAATCCCCACAGAGCCTCACCTGACAGCAGAGTGAGGGGCGGTCTGTCGCCACCCTCAGAGCCGTGTTCTAGACCAGTGGAACTCTGGGCGTGGATGGAAGCACACTGCAGTGGCACAGCAGAGAAAACCACAGAGCAGAACCAGGAAAGAGCCCAAGACCAGCAGTCTGCTGCCACACAGAGCTAGCTCCTCCTAGTGTGGGGACAGAGAGGGAAGGGGAAAGGGTTAACAGTAGAGAGAGTTGGGAGGCTTGGGAAGATAACTTGCCCCATACCATGAAAAACAGAGACAGGCCTCCATGAGGCAGAGTACTCCTCATACCTACGGGCAACTATGGGTCAGGTGATAACACTTGTCCAGAAGTTTTCCAAACTGCTTTCTTGCCTAATCATCAACTGAACTTCCAATGACTCCCCAGGAGTTACTACTGTCTACATTCTACTTGTCTTCCTTCCTTAGTTTCCTTCCTTCCTTCTGTCCCTCTGTCCCTCCCTTCATTCCTTAAACAAGGTCTTATTATGCCTCAGGCTGGTCTCAAACTCTCATATTTCTTCTGCCTTATGTCTTCTGACTGTTTYGGCAATCGGTGTTTACCATCACACCCAAACATAGATGTTTTCAAAATATTTTTTTATACCTGTATTTGTACATGGGTGTTTGTCTGCACATATATCTGTGTATCACCCGCACACAGTGCCTGCAGAATCCAGAAGGGGCTTCAGATCTCCTTGGACTGACAGAACAAATAGTTGTAAGTTGCTATGTGGGTGCTGAGAAATGAACCCAAGTCTTCTGCTGGGGCAGTCTTTGCACTTAACCACTGAGCAATTTCTCCAGCAATAAAACCAGCTGCTAGCAAATGCCTTGACTTACTTAAGCCACCTTGATAGCTCTTCCCATTTCAAAGACTATGCAAATAGAGCCAAAATCTGCTTCTCCAGACAGCCTTTTTAAATTTTATTTATTTATTTCCATTTTGGTTTATCAAGACAGGGTTTCTCTGTGTAGCTCTGGCTGTCCTGGAACTCTGTAGACCAGGCTGGCCTAGAACTCGAGATCCACCTGCCTCTGCCTTCTGTGTGCTGGGATTATAGACGTTGTGGTGGTCTGAAGGTGTTTGGCCCATAGCAGAGTGTTCCTGTTAGAAGGTACAGTCTGGTTGGAGGAAGTGTGTCACTGCCAGGGTAGGCTTTGAGGTCTCATATATATGCTCAAGTCTGGCCAGAGTCAGTCTGCTCCTGTCTGCCTTCCAATCAAGATGTAGAACTCTCAGCTCCTTCTCCAACACCATGTCTGGACTCTGTCATACTTCCTGTGTTGATGATAACAAACTGAACCTCTGAACCTGTAAACCAGCCCCAATTAAATGTTGTCCTTTATAAGGGTTGCCTTGGTCATGGTGTCTCTTCACAGCAATGGACTAAGGCATGCACCACCACCCCATGGCACAAGTGAACTTTTTTAATATGAGGGATGAGCACGTAGCAACCCTTTGCCCACTCTGCTCAGCCCTGCCAAGGGCTGCTTTCTCTTCCCTAAGGGCTCTGGATGGCTCCTACTTCAGTGTCAAACTCTAACAGTCTAACATTCACAGTAGCTCAGACTGGCCCTGAGACTGACATTTCTCCTGCTTCCTTCCACATCATCCCTAAACATCTCCTGTGAACCCCAGAAGGGTGACCTGCACCCTCCATGAAGGATCACCTTCCCAGGGAAAGGGGGCTGGACGGCTGCCTTAATTTTGCCTCTTAAGCAGCTGTGTGCCTGTAGGCAACTCATTCCCTCTCTAAGTCTTTTTCCTCATCTGCAAAATGGGATAATAGTATCTATCTCACAGGACTATCCTAAGATCAAATTAGACAATAGTTTGTACTTTGAGACAATACAAATACTTTGTATATGTATTACTACATATAACTCTTTCTTATTAGAAATGTTCAAGTTAGGGTTAGCTGCTCCTTGCTTTATGTCTGTGTAACACTCTGCTTGTATCTCTATTACAGCAACTACCTCATTCTGCCTCTAATTACACTTCTGAATCTGTTTTGTTTGTTGTTGTTATTTTGGTTTTCTTAGACAGGATCATAATAGCCCTGGCTGTCCTGGAGCTCTCTACATAAACCAGGCTGGTCTCCAAGTCAGCAAAATGGTTGTCTCCGATCAAATCTGTTTTGCATCAGGTACTGTGCCGAGTACTGGTCATTCTTACTCCATCCCAGTTACTGGAATTTGTAGATTATATCACATTCGTCTTTTGCAAATAAGGAAGCTGAGTCTTAAAAGATTCCATGCTTGCCCTAAGCACCGCTGCCTGTAACCTAAGGCAGGGCTATCAGAAACGACGCTTGCTCACTCTTCTTTTTTAATACATGGTCGTTTTAAAGCCCAGGCTGACCTTGAACTTTCAGTCGTCCAGCCTCAGACTCTCTAGTACCAGGATTGTGAAAGAGCATGGCACCATACCAGACCAGCTCACTCCTTCTCTACTAAGTGAAGTGGCCTCGTCAACGCTTTCAGATAGTGCTCCACATAAAACCTTGAGGATCAGCCTATGCACTTACTGAAGTAAGCAGCTTGGTGAGCACAAGGCGCTCGTGGCTCCAGACCCTGACACACTCCTCACCCATCACTGGGCTCAGGGTAGCATTTCCAACTCCCTCTTCTGAGCAGGATATAGGTGGTTGGCTAGAGGGCAGGATTTTTGGAACAGCACTAAAATACAGGCAGGTCCCTGGAGTCCTTCCTGAGGCCACTCTGGCTGTGACAAGGACAGACTCTCTGGCAGAGGACCCTGCAAGAGACACAAGACACAAGGTAAAAACCAGAGTGAGATACTGGAGATAGAGTCAGCACACACACACACACACACACACACACACACACACACACACACACAGACACACACATCATTCAGTATTCATGAGGCAGAGGCAGGCAGATCTCTGATTGAGGGCAGCCTGGTCTACAGAGTGAGTTCCAGGACAGCTTGGGCTATGGTGAGAAGCCCTGTCTCAGAGGGAAAAGAAAAGAAAGGAAAGGAAAGGAAAGGAAAGGAAAGGAAAAAGAAAAGGAAAGGAAAGGAAAGGAAAGGAAGAAAAGTAAAAAAAGAAAGAAAGAAATTAACTTGTCCAAGTAAATTATTTTAATGGCACCAAAAGCCATAAAAGTTCACACTCTGTTTCAAATTGCTGAACAAGAGGCTGGAGAGATGGCTCAGCAGTTAAGACTACTGACTGCTCTTCCAGAGGACCCAGGTTCAATTCCCAGCACCCACATGGCAGCTAACAACTGTCTGTAACTCCAAGATCTGATAACCTCACACAGACATGCAGGCATAATACCAATACATATAAAAACAAATAAATTAAAAACAAAAAAAACCCAAATTAACAGACAACAGATGGCTTGTTTGGTAAGTACCTTGGGGTGATTCTCAGTGCAAAAAACACGAAGTTAGACTGTCATCTCACTGTCAGTAACCCAGATGTACTAAAGAACATACAAACCAAGGAAAGCTTTCAGAAAGGATTAAAGAAAATACAGGTTATATCCCAACTTTAAAGTGTTGAAGGCATTTCTATGAAAGACACAAACTCAAAAGATTTTGTTTTTGTTTTTGATTTGGTGCCCAGAGTAGCATAGAAACTATTATCTAGACAAGGCTGACCTAGAGCTCAAGGAAATCCTCCTGCCCCGACCTCCGACTAGGATTATAGACATGAACCACCATGTCCAACTTCTATCACCATTTGACATGAGCAAAGCGGGTGCTCCCTGGCCTGCTGTGAACCCGCCTTTTCTTTGTTCACTGCTGTATCTATAGTCTGAATTTCTACATGGTTGATGATGCAGCTCATTTGATAGAATGCATGTGGACCACAGACCAGCATAAAATTGAGAGTGAATGGTACCACATACCAGTAATCCCAACACTGGGTAGGTGGAGGCAGGCAGACAGAAGGCACARGGATTTTGAGTAATATAGTGATTTTGAGGCCAACTTTGGCTAAATGAGACCCTGTCACAAACTAAGAAACACCAAAATCAAATGTACAGCATTAGAAACAGAAGAAAGGGGACAAGCAAGATGGCTCACCTGGGACAAGTCCGGCCATACAAGCCTGAGGACCGTAGCACTCGGTGTCCAGAAGCAGGRAAGGCGGAAGGAGAGAGCCAACTACACAGCTTTTTCTCTGACTGCCCATCCCCACACCAATAATAAATCAAAAACAAATGTAAAACTGCCCAATAGCATATATGAGGCCCTTGGGGTCATTCTTAAGCACTAGTAAAAGAAAAAAACCAAAACAACAGAAACTAAGATGTTTGCTTTGGGGGCTGGAGAGATGGCTCAGTAGTTAGGAGCACTCACTGTTCTTCTGAAAGTCTTGAGTTTAATTCCCAGCACCCACAAGGTGGCTCACAACCACCTAATGCCATCTTCTGGTGCAGACAAAGTACTTAYATACATAAAATATTTAAATAAATACTTATTTTAAAATGTTTGCATTGATTTTATCAAATACAAAAAAAATTAGGAAATGATAGGGTCAATTGCTCATGAAAACATATAAAAATGTTGGGCTAACCACTTAATGGATCAGTTACAGCCATTAAGATAATAGGCCAGGCTGTGATACCAAAAGCCATACATGACTAAGTGAAAAAGAAATACAATTTCACAACTGATAATTACAACTGAAGAATGCACAAGATCAACTCCACAGATAACTTCTCCTCTGCTGCACTGCCCAGTGGACTTGTGGGCCAGAGGTTATATTGTTAATCCCAGATAGTGACTATCTCTCTTAGTTCACAAAAGTTTTACCTACATTTTTTCTTCATGTCCTTCCTATTTTGTTTTTGTTTTGTTTTGAGGTAGGATCTCTTATGTAGCTATGTCTGTTCTGCAACTCCCTATGTAGACGGGGCTGGCATCAGACTCAAGAGAAATCCACCTGCCTCTGCCTCCTAGTGCTGGGGTCAAAGGCATGCTTCAGTGTATCTACTCTGTATCTTTTCCTTAAAAGCAGGTCTCTCCTGACATCTCCAGAGGTCCCCAAGCCTGTGCTTCTGCCTCAGCTTCTCCAATGCTGGGCTACAGGCCGCGCCATGATGCCTAACTCCCATCCCTCCTTACAGGCCACTTCCTAGTGACCCTGTGAACAGACCAATCCTGCTCCTTTCCTGGTTAGACTGACTTTGCCCAATGTACTAGAGTCTAACCACTTTGGGTTGTACACAAAATCAATCTTTCTTTCTTTCTTTCTTTCTTTCTTTCTTCCTTTCTTTCTTTCTTTTTTGTTTTTTGTTTTTAAACAGAATATAGTTTAGTCCAGGTTGTCCTGGAACTCACTTTGTAAATGAGGCTGACTTCAAAATGGAAGATCTGCCTGCCTCTGTTTCCTGAGTGCTGGGTTTAACGGCATGGGCCACCACTGCCCGGCTCACACAATATATTTTATTGGATGTCATCAATTGTGGCTCATACCTAGAGGGAGTGAATCAATGCCTTCAAGCTGTCCTGTGATTTCCACATATATGCTGTGGAGGTTATGCACATGCTCACACACACATGAACAAACACAAGTAACGAAATAASTAATTAATTAATTAAAAGACTGTCCATGTACTTCTGCTTCTTGCCTTGGACTATCTCCCCACTCAGCATTTCTTCCCTACCCCATCCAAATGAAGCCTGGGAAGTCCCTAAACATGACGTCATAGTTCCTTCCCATCCACACGCCTTTGTGCCTGCACCTCCCATTGCCTGGAGTGGCTAAGAATTCGGAAAAACTTAAGTTTAGATGTTGTATCCTTGAGAGGTCTCCCTTTGCTGTAGCTTCTGTTCTACTTCTCACACTGACTGACTCTTTTATGTCTGTATTCTTGTTAGATAGGTTGTTAGCAACTTAAGGGGAAGGCCAGAGACTGGAAGACTGATGAGGGGAGGGTGGTGGCACACACTCCGGAGGCAGAGGCAAGAGGATATCTGTAAGTTCAAGACCCAGCCTGGTCTACATAGCGAGTTCGAGGATAATCAGAATTACATGGAAAGACCCTGTCTCAAAAAACAAAAACAAACAAACAAAACAAAGTGCTAGTGAGAATAGAAGACAACGTAAAGCTTCGGTTGTAATACTATAAAATGTTATATCAGTACAGAGGTTCTTCAAGAGACTTACCAGAGGGCTATCCTATATTCCATGCATTACTATATTCTCAATAGTACTAAAATATATATCCACACAAAAACTAGCGTTAAGAACAACATAATATTTTTGGGGGGTTTCTTTTCCTTTTGAGGGGAGACAGGGTCTCATTATGTAGCCTTGGCTGGCCTGAAGCTCGATGTGTAGACTAGGCTGCCCTGTAGAGATCTGGCCACCTTCACCTCCCCAGTGCTGGGATTGCAGGTGTGAGCACCAGACCAGGCATGAGCACCAGACCAGGCGTGAGCACCAGACCAGGCGTGAGCACCAACAGACCAGGCTGAAACAGCAAACTTCCTAATGACCCAAAGTGGAAACAAGCTAAATGTCAATCAAATGATAAACAGATACATAAAAATGTGGAATACTTATCCAAGAATATTATTCAACAATAAAAAGAAATAAAATAATGCTGCTACGTGATGAACCTTAAAAATCTTATCTCAAGTCAAAGTTAGCCTGTCACAAAGGACTGCTTATTGTAGCAATGTCCAGAATAGGCCAATTAACAGAGACAGAAGCAGATTTGTGAAAGCCTGGGAACCTGGGGAGGAAAGGTGCAGAAAAGCTAGCGTGTAGATCTACTGAGATGCTAAGTTATATTATATATGGATATGGATTTCGGGGTGGTTCCACAGTCGGGTAAACAGACTAGAGGTAACAGAGTTGTATACTTTAAATGAGTGAAATATATGGTGGCATGTGACTCATTTTCAATGTTGTCATATATATTTTGGAAGTGAGTGGTTTCAGATCTTGCCATGTAGTCCTAGATAATCTGGAAGTCACTCTATAACCCAGGACAGTTGGCACGCTTGCACTCCCTCTTCATATCTATCGAGCTCTCTMTATATAGCAGGGCAGGGCATTTCTTTTAAACCTAAGGCCTCTTGGTACATTTTAGGACAGAACTGAAGAAACTTGGAACTGGAACAGCAAAGCCAAAACACAGAACCTATACAGTGGACAGCATTCACTGCAAGTATCTCAYCCTATCAAATCTGTGTCACTAAGGTGTGTCCAAGGTCACCAGTCTGGTGAAGTCAGAAGTCAGGCCCAACCCTAATGTCCTGACACTGGACCGCCATATTCCCCAGGTCTCACCTTTCAATCCTATCTGACTACCATGGATCTTGGCTTGGAATGTTTGGGTTTTGTTTCTGTCTGGATCATCTCCGAAGCTCAAAGTGGTCAATAAGCCGACGACGTGAGGCCCTTGCCACGTCCCTGTGACTGTTTCATTCATGGGGCACAGACTTAGCTGGCCAAAAGATCTCAAGAAGGAAACCCAATCCTGTGTGCAAAAAGGAGAGTGACAGAGAGGTGAGAAGAGCAGCAGAGGCAGGTGTATACCACAAGGCGAGCACCCCGGGTACTTACCTGGGGAATGTCAGGGCTACGGAGGCCAGTTGTGTGGGTGAGGAGAAAGCCACCAAGGCCCAGGCCAGAGAGGCCAAGGAGCAGCAGGATCAAAGTGGCACAGACCAAAGGTGGGTGATGAGCCAGACAGAGATGCAAGTTGTGCCCTGCTTGGCAGCAGCCCATGGGGAGCAGAGGGGTCTGGGCCTCCGTGGAGTGCCTGCTGGAGGACAGTAAGGGAGAACTAGACAAGAGCCTGCTGCTCCGAAGGCACCCACCCATGTTATGCAAAGACAAGTTAAACTAGAAGACAATGAATTTGCTCAAGGCCACACAGAAAGTGACAGAGCCAAGACCAAAATCCAAGATTCTTTACTCCAAAAGTTCGCCTCCTTACAGCACTTAAAAAAAAAAAAAAAAAAAAAAAAAGCTTTCTTTCGTTTCTGAAATATCCAGAGAAGCAGGGAAGAGCATTCTGTACTAGCAAAAGAGATGTGAGAAGAATTCTCTACTGGGGAAAGAGGAAGCAGTTGATCTGGGCTTAGGCTTTGGCAGCCAAGCCAGAATCCAGACCGGAAGTGTCTGGGTTCAGAGTTCCTACTTTGGAGGTTATCTAACTAGCTACGTGGGGGTGGATGGTGCTCACGAATGCAACCAAGCCAGTTGGTTGTCTGTGAGGTTAGGATGTTGTGAAAGGGAGTTCTAAGAACACCAAGTAATGAGGATTCGACTGGGCAGCTGTTTGCTCGGTACTTGGCCATGCAGGAATTCAACAGACGTCTATCTCCTTTCTTTTTTATTGATGTTATACTGATCCTTAAGACCAGAAGCCAGTAGAAGAAATACTGTAGCTCAGGGACTCTAACACATTAAGTGTTAAGGCTATGGTCTAAAAGCTGTCTCCAACTTCCGAGTACCCTCTTCCAGGCAAGAAACGATAGACTGATGAAAATAAACATCTGGAAGACAGGAGATCAGTAAAAGGTGTGGGGGAGAGCGTGGGAAAGTGTGGAAGCCACTGGGAAACACAGGTATCACATATGCTCGGCCCCTGCTTGGCCCCACATCCCAGCATTTCTGCAAGGGGAAGGGTAGAAGGAGGGAGGGCAGAGCCTGAGGGGCAGTAGCGGCTGGTGCATCTGGGCCTCCCATCCTCCCCAAAGCCCCCTCCAGAAGGATCTCGACACCCGCATCCCTTCCCGATCAAGCAGCATCAGGTCGTTTCGCCACTAGCTCTCACCGCTTGCAGCCGGGCAGAGGCCGGCGCCCCGTGACGTCATGAGTGGCGCGGCGGAGGGGCGGGGSCCGAGCCCACGAGTGCGGGCTCGGGCCCCGCCCCAGTACGTCCAGACGTGCATGCGCAGTGGCCAGGGGGTGGAGAGGTTGCTGGCTACTCCCCGGCCTGATTTAGGCCGAACCAAAAGAAGTCACCCAAGGGGCAAAGTGGAAGGAGTAACTCGCGAGGAGGTGATAAAACTAGCAACAGGCGAAGGAGCCCGTGCTAGCCGGACAGCTCAGGGTCCCCCTCCCGAGAGAGCGCAGGAGGATCGGAACCTCACCAAAGTCACGTATCTCAGGCTCGGGACCCACCTGTGCCATTCGCACAGCCCGGCCGCGCCCAGGTTTCCAGGAAGGACTTGGGTCCACTAGGAAGGATGGGACTTAACTCCTCCCCTCTGAGAGTAGTGTATAGGTTCTGCTCTTCTCTGCCCTCTCAAATGCTTAATTAAGGTCTACACACCTTGCCCTTGGACTTTGGCTCTTTTCTTAAGAGGTTCCGAAGTGCCCAGGACCCTAGAGTTGCAAGGCTGTTCAAACGGGACCATCTCTTCTCACTCTGTTAGCCTGTTAGAGGGAATATCTTCTTACCAGAAACAGTATAAGACACGGAACCAGCAACTCAGGCTCATCCTCATTCTGGYGATACAGTCCTGTAACCCCAGCATTTATGCAGTGGAGGCCTGAGGAATCATGAGTTCGAGGCCAGCCTTGGATCCCTCCAAAACCAAACAACAACAAAATGAATAAATCTAATCCTGCATAAGTCATGTTGTCCTGGGGATAAGATTGTCCCCTTTAAAGGAGAACATTTGTTTTGGTTTAGGGGAGGGGCAGGATCTCACTGTGCAGATGACATGGAACCCACTTATGTAGACCAAAGTGTCTTTGAACACAGAGATCTACCAGCCTCTGCCTCCTGTGTGCTGGAATTAAAGGTGTGCAACATGGTTCTCTGAAGGAGAATATTTGTACCACTGGTTTTATTTCAGAGCAGTTCTCAAAAGATGTTAAAAAAAAAAAAAAGTAAAATGAGGTATCACATCATTCATATCCATTAGTGTGGCTTCCAACAAGAAATCAGAAAATAGCAAGTGTTGGTAAATATGTGGACAAATTGGAATTTCAGCTGAACGTTTATGGTAGGAACATAAAATGGTGTATATGTAACTGTTATGGGAAAGAATTTGTCTTGTCCTAAAAAGGAAAAACAACAGAAATAGTATTACCATGTGGCTATAATTCTACTTTTACACATAAAATTACTCCCCTAATTTGAAACAATGTCTCCGTGAGACATTTGTACACCCATATTCCTAGCAAGATTATTCACAAGAGCCAAACGTGGAAGCATCCCTAGACTAGAAGAATGGCTAATCCAAATGGGGTTCACTCAACATATGAGGGATTATTATTCAACCTTGAAGAGGAAGGGAAGGAGCTGACAAAATGGCTTAGTGGTTAAGAGTAGCACTGGCTACTCTTCCAGAGGTCCTGAGTTCAATTCCCAGCAACCACATGGTGGCTCACAACCATTTACAATGCCCTCTTTTGGTGTGTCTGAAAATAGTTACAGTGTACTCATAAATAAAATAAATAAATAAAATCTTAAAAAAAAAAACGAGGATGGGAAGCATGCCTGTGTTCCTAGCATCCATGGAGTAGGAGGGAGCGGGACAAGGAAACTAGATGACACCATCTTTGGCTACATATTGGGGCATTTCATGCTGAGTGAAATGTAAAATGTATCAGTCACCAAAAGACAGCAAAAAATGATTCCAAGTATATGAAACAAACAAGACAATAGTATGTGATCCCAGGTATATGAGATGCACAAGACAGTAGTGTAATTYCAACTACAGGAAATGCACAACACACAAGTGTGTGATACCAACAAAAGGAGGTGCAGAAGATGGTGGCATGGGGTTCCACTTACATGAGACCCTCAAGACAATAGCATATTATTCTAACTGTACGATATGTACAAGACAATAACAGGGGCTGGAGAGATGGCTCAGCAGTTAAGAGCACTGACTGCTCTTCCGAAGGTCCTGAGTTCAAATCCCAGCAACCACGTGGTGGCTCACAACCATCCGTAATGAGACCTGAAGCCCTCTTCTGGAGTCTCTGAAGTATAAGTTCCACATATACAAGATGTTCAAGACAATAACAGGATTCCACTAGATGATGGGCACAGGGAAATAGTCAATAATTCTGGCTACATGAAGTGTACAAGATGATTGCATACCACCATGAGATGGAGAAAAGGGAGAGGATATGATTCTGCCAACATTAGATGCTCAAGACAGTAAGAAGTGATTCATTCTGCATGAGATACACAGAGGACAGCATGTGCTTGAGATGTTTAAGACATGGATGATTCTACTGTATGAGACAAACAAGAAAATAGTGTGATTCCACTCCAGGAGATGCACAATGATGTATGGTTTCACCTATGTGAGATGACCAGCCCTAGAGTGAGAGATTCTACTTTTTGAGCTGCACGTGATAGCAACTGATACCAAGACAAGAGCCTAAGATGTCCTCTGTAAATGGCCCCAAACCCAATCCTGGTGGTGGTGATAATGCATGCCTCTAATCCCAGCACTTGGGAGGCAGAGGCAGGCAGATCTGAGTTGGAGGCCAGCCTGGTCTACAGAGTGAGTTCCAGGACAGTCAAGGCTACACAGAGAGACCCTGTCTCCGGGGCGGAGGGCGGGGGTGGGGGGAGCCAAAAGACAATAGCAACTTATTTCAACTATGTGAGATTCACAAGACTGTAGCAAACAATTCAAATTATTTGATTTACACAAAACAGAAGTGTATGACTTCATTGACCAAGTTGCAAAAGACCATAATGCATGACTACACATATATGAGATGCGCAGGACAATAATGAATGACATTATCCTCTATAAAAGACCACAAGACCTCTGTATCACTTTATGAGATGAATGAAGCAATAGCATTTGATTCTACAGACCTGTCTTGTACAAAACTACTAAGAAGGAGTCAGGAGATGAATGAGACAGGATCATATGATTTGACCCACATGAGATGCACAGGACAGTAGTATACAGTTCCCAGGATATGAGATGCACACCACAATAGCAAGTGATTCAAAATATGTATATACATAAGATAGGGTGAATTACCCCTCCTTTTTGAAGTACATAAGACAATATCTATCACACAGTATGCACGAGATAATATTGCAAGATTCCAGTGTGATGAAATGAACAAGACAGTAGCACATGATTCCCCAAATGAGGTACATTAGACAACAGTCAAGGATCCCTTCTAGATCAGGTACGAGGCACTAGTGTGTGATCACACTTACATGCCATGCACAAGCCGATTTTGAATGATCCACTTATAAAAGCTAGACAAGATAATAGCATATTTCCCCACCACTATGTGGTATAAAGAATAATTGCTTGTGATTTCACCAACCTGAGATGCACAAGATGATAAATGAATGACTCCATATATATGCCCAAGACATGAGTGCACCTATGACAGCAGACATGAGCCCGCCTGTGTGGGGTGCATATGACTAATAGAGTACAAGTCCAGGGATGTGAGATGCACAGGACAGTAGCATATAAATGTGCCTATATGAGATTTAAAAACAGACAAAATCAAGTGATTCTACCTATATGTGATGCACAAGAAAATAGCATATAATTCCATCAATATGATATGCACAAGACAATTAGCAAATTATTCCACCTATATTAGAGCAATAGACAAGCAGGCACAATTCCACCAACATAATACGCATAAGAAAACGGTTGGGGGCCAGGCGATGGTGGCGCACGCCTTTAATCCCAGCGCTTGGTAGGCAGAGGCAGGTGGATTTCTGAGTTTGAGGCCAGCCTGGTCTACAGAGTGAGTTCCAGGACAGCCAGAGCTACACAGAGAAACCCTGTCTCAA